>JAXIUV010000150.1:0-10186 GCA_035593885.1 Eurycea paludicola | reverse complement strand
CGCGCTTAACTACACATCTTGGACGCGCCAGCGTCAGCGCCGGCGAAGCCCCGGCTAAGGGCCGCTGTTTGCCGCTGGGCCAACGCCTATTATCGCTGTCTTTCGGCTTTAAAAGCGCGACTTCCTCTTAACTTGGGAATACTGCTTTGACCTTGGCATCCTGGCTACACGTTGTTGGACTTTTCGCTGGGAATACCAGGAATTTTGGCTGGATACCCCCGCTTGTCTGCTTATAGCGCAAACTTCGAGCTCTCATTGCAGGTGACTGATAAAATAAGGAGTGGCTTACTTTAGCTACTGGATTTTTTGCCTTCTTTTATTAAATGCCGGATTCCATTTACAAATGCTGAATGCTCTTTTAAGCTAACGGAGTAATTTCTGCAGCTACGTAATACCATTTAAGGAAAAGGTTCTTTTAAAGGTTTTTAAGGGCTAAAAAAGACTATAGGGTGAAAAAGTTGAAAATATCTAAGAGCCTAATAATTGTGGGATAAACCTGAAAAACCTGCTATATTTACATCTGACTGTATGTGTGAAGTTTTTTCCTGCTGAGAATGAAAAGTCATGTGGGGGAATTATTGATTTTACTGCACCTTTATTGCGCTTATTTATAGCTCTTATACAGCTATCGACATCCATTTAAAATTTTCCCGTAGGAGCCTAAATTTTTCCTTCTCTTATTTTTGACCTAGAAAACTACAATTCCCGTGAGCCTTTGTGTTGTGACGCTCCGGTGTGCACGAGGACGCGCTTAACTACACATCTTGGACGCGCCAGCGTCAGCGCCGGCGAAGCCCCGGCTAAGGGCCGCTGTTTGCCGCTGTTCGCCGCGTGTTCGTTGTGTGTGGTTGTGCCTGCCTCTGCCTCTGGTTTCAGGTAATCTACTGTATTGCTGTATTGAGTTAGTGTTTCCTCTTTTTCCTGCTTGGTTTAACTGAGGGCTAGTCGAACGTGGCCATACTGTGTTTAAACTAAAAGACTGCTGACCCTACTTGTGCTCTGCCTTAGGTGTTGGTCAACTGATTGTTGTTGCCCCTTCTATGCTTATCTGGTTATCTGGTTCTGCTGTGCACTAATTTAAAAAACACTCTTATATCGTACCTTATTGGTTCATCTTCACTCAATCCCATATTGTGCCTTACTGATTATCCTTATTCAACCCTATTTATCAGGATCTATTACTAGCTTGTGCTTATTGTGCTTTACATTATGGCATCTAAGCGAGTATATTCTTTGAGAAGAGCAAAACCAATAGTTACACTTTCCCCAGGTAACAAGGTAGGATCAATAGATAAGTATCTGTGTAATAAACCTAAGTGTGTGGAGTTGGCTGCTGCCTTGAAACCTGTAATAAACATCTCTATTCTTGACATCCCCATCTCACCTGTTGAATATTCTCCAGAACACTCTAAGCTTCTGATACCCGAGAAATTACAAACACCTGATAAAACTATAACTGCTTCTTTACTCGATGCACATGGCATATCAATTGTTGAATCAAAAAACGACTCTCTTATTCGTAATGGCCTTGACTTAGAGTCTAGGGTGGAAATACCGGACATAAGTCCCGGTGATTCCCCTAGAAAAGAAGACAGTCTGAACACCACGGTCATTAGCAAGGCTTTAGAAGTGCCTAATGATCTAGATAAACCAGACTTAGACCAGCAAAGGCATAGTTCTGTTGACATATCACTTAACAGTAGGGGAGATGGGAGTGTCGTTGAAGAAGATGCGGAAAATGACTTCCTCAACACCCAGATTATTTCTCAGAAAAAGAAAAATGATGAGGCTGACTCTCTATTTAGAACAAATATCCAGAACACCCTTATTGAATTATGCAGAACAATTAATAATGTTGCAAACAGCCTATCAGATATTTCGGAAGCCATGGGTATAAAATTTGACACCCTAGACTCAAACATGAAGTCTATTGCAATTAAACTTGATAAAGCTGATACTGCCATTAAGGATTTGCACAAAGTAAATGACAACAAACACAGCCTAACTACCACGATTGTCTTTGACACGCAGAACGACATTGAGACTCTGTGCAATAATCAGGAAATAATCTCTAAAAACCAGAAGGTCATGAACGGAACACTATCTGAAACCCTGAAAACGGTACAGAGATTAGCCTCTAAACTCCCTGCCAGTCTCATAAATAAGACTGATGAAAAAATAGATATTGAGCAGCTTAAACCAAAAAATGGAAGAGAGAGACACGATATGATCAATGAATATATGGATGCCCAGAAGCCGAGGGAAGTCCTTAAAAATACTCCGATAAGCAAGGACAAAACCTCCAAACAAAAAACCCCAAGTACTGAGGTTAGTCGGAAAACGGATAAAACTAATAAGAACGAGAAAGAGTCTGTCTATAGAATTTTCGAGAAAAGGGAAGATAAGGCCTGCCATATAAAATCTTCTGTACTAGAAGACATTACAATTGACACAGATATTAAAGTCAAACGCAAGTCTAATAGAAACAGAAGTGATGTAGTCAAGAAACCTCAGTTAAAGAATGGGCAGGATTATCTGTTCTTTACACCAACTATTCTGACAAAAAAAGAAAGCAAGGAAAAATCTATCTTCTTTAATAGAAGTGCTTTCTTGGCGATGTGCAAGACTATATCCAAATTAAATTATATATCCTCTAATCATCTGCTTGCAACCCTTTTCATAGAAAATGGTCGTAATAAAATAGACACTACGAGACTACAATTTATAGACAATAAATGTTGCCGTTTTATCCTTGCACAAAAAGAAAGCTTCGCCGAACTCGGGATACATGTTGATCATAGATACGCCCCTACGACAGTTGCTAAATCAAATGATGAGATAGTATCGGCTTTTGGTTACAACTGTAAGAGAAAAAGATACAAAAGTACCTCCTCTGTTAATGGAAACAGTAGGAAATACCAAGAGTCATATGAGCAGGCATCTAGAGAGGGAAATGAGTTTTATGATCATAGCATGGCTGAGTACGAAGAGGAATGGGAAAACAGCGCATAAAGATGTGTAATAAAATTAAGCACCTGGAATTGTGCCGGTTACCTTTCTAAATTGAGCAATAATGAATTACCTGACTGGTTTATAGATAATGATGTGATTTTAATACAAGAATCATGGGCAAATTCAGACCTTGTTTTAGATGGATACCAAAGTATTGCTAAATATGCAACTAATACACAAAGGGGACATCATGCTGGTGGCCAATTAATAATGATTAACCTGAGACTAGACTGGGTGTTGATCGAAAGTATTACCAACTTGGATGGCATTCTTGCTGCAGTGTATATTCGATCAAATGCACCGAAAATGAATAGGATCTGCCTTATAAATATCTATATGAACCCGGGGCTTAAACAAAGTGCTAAGCTTCTCCTTATTACAAATCTTGAGGAGCTGGTATTAGCCAAAACAACTGAGGGCTGCACTATAATAATTGGCGGAGATTTCAATCATAAATTGCATGAGAATAATGAAATCTGCAACATGGTGGAATCTGAAAGAGGCCTGAAGTTGCCCAGTTCTAAGCAAGGGAGTAATAGTTTTGTTTCAAAATGTTTATGCTCTTTGTTATGTGATCTTGATTTTGTATGCCTATGGGAAAGCAAGCAAGTGAGCCAAGTTGATATACCTCAAGTTACCTTTCAAAGAGGTAAAAGCTCGTCATTGATAGACTATGTATGCCTTCCCAGACATATGATACCAAATTTGTTACATGTCAAATGTTCAGAAACTAATGTAAGTGATCATAAAATCCTAAGCTGTACTTTGAACCTGAGTCTGGCTTCCCTGGAAATTTGTAAAGAAAGATTAAAGGGTAATGTGGAAGTAAAGAAAAAATATTGTCTAGACTGGGATCAGTGTGCCCCCCCAATATTCAAGCAAAATTTTAGTTACTTAGCAAATAAGCTTGAATTAACCTCTTATACAAACGAACAATTTCTGGAAAAATTCGAGTTTTTCATGAGTGAAGTAAAAAACAATATATGGTACTCTGTTCCTGTCTCCACTAAGATACACAAAACCAAAACAAACAAATGGTTTAATCAGGAGTGTATGCTGTTTAAGAAGCAAAGTAATAGAGACATTAGGAAATGTAATGCAATTCCTGACCACTATATCAGATGTAAAAAGAAAAAAGAACTTTTAAAAGTTAGAAGAATTTTCTTTTGGAGAAAAAAGCGTGAGCACTCTGAAAAGAAATGGGATCACTTCTGTACGGCTTTCTCTAAAAAAGACAGCAGAGACTTTTGGAGACTGGTTAAAACTTATGAAGATAAATGTATAGACATACTCTCTACCATTCCTAAGGAAAAATGGGAAGATTACCTCGCCTTCCACTTTGCCAAATATCCCGAGAATAGTGTACAGATAGATGACAATCTGGAATATAGATACGATAAAAATGTTACTCCCGAAATTTCATGTAAACAACTAGAGAACATTCTAAAAACTTGTAAACCTTCCAGGGCAGCCGGTCCAGATGGCGTTCCGGTAGTAATTATTAAAAACAATGCGCCGCTCTGGATCGGTGTGCTGCGGAAACTTTACAATGCTATGTTAAAATCTGGTCAAATGCTTTTTTCCTGGAAGGGATCAATATCTGTACCAATCTTTAAGAGTGGCGATACTAGCAATTGTAGCAATTTTAGACTTCTCGCTATGACTGATGCCATCTCAAAAATATTTGGGAAGTATATATTGCAACTAGTAACAGAATGGTGTACCAAAAATAACATTATTCCTTCTACCCAGGGGGGTTTCAGACAGGGGTGCGGGACTATCGATCAATGCTTTGCATTAAACACACTAGTGAGTAAATATCTTTCTAGGGGTGCGGCACTATATGTCTGCTATGCAGACTTTAGTGCTGCCTTTGATACTGTCCATCGAGAAAAACTATGGCAGAAACTTGTGCGTCTGAATATGCCAAATCAGCTTCTGTATTGGATCAGATCCTTTTATAGCGAGACTTGGACTAGATTGCGATATACGGGTCAAAGCGAACTTACTGATCACATACCTACAAATAGAGGGGTGCGCCAGGGGTGTGTCCTGGCGCCCATACTCTATAATATATATGTAAGTGATCTTCCCGAATACTTAAAGACTGCCAAATCTTATATTAGCCCTAGTATCGGCGAACTACAGATAGCTGAGCTGGCATACGCGGACGACTTTGCAATCCTTGATTTGACCACTTTAGGTTTGCAAAACAAGATTGATCGTCTTGTTGCTTACTGCCTTACAAACTGCCTGACTCTGAATATTAAGAAAACCAAAATCATGGTTTTCACCAAGAAAAGAAGGAAGAAATTCATATTCCATGCTGGTGTTAATCATCTGGAAGAAGTGAACTTCTTCCCTTACCTTGGTATTACCTTCAATAAAACAGGTAAATGGGACAATCATTTTACAACTTGTGAAGTAAAGCTGAGAAATAAAGTGCTTAAACTTGCAAAAATGATGAAGGAACTAGCTGTAAGGAATATGATCCAAATCATTTTCTTATATAAAACAGTTATACAACCGACACTTCTCTATGGAGTAGAAGTATGGGGTCCCCAGGGTCTTGAGCAATTGACAAAGATTGAGAATAAAATATTAAGACTACTCATAGGATCCAATAACAGCACGCCGGGTATAGCTCTTTACTCAGAATTAAATATTACATGTGTTAAAATATTGGCCGAGGAGCATATCCTGAGATATATGGCCAAATTAAGTAAAGGGCACTTATTTATCAGTACTCATTGTTTTGCAGATATAATGGACGGCCGTTGGGATTGTTTGTGTAAACTCAGGAAATGTATTTTGGATTTATGTATTGATTGGGGTGTGCAAGCTGACTGGCAACTATTAGCTAAGCTGGGAAAAGCTGATTGGAAAAATCTTGCCACTAGACAATCATTGTTACTGAATAATACTTTATTTTCAAAATACTCGTCTCTACAGATCTTGGCTCAAATCAATAATCATGACTGTTTACCAGTATACATGAAAACTTGTAACTCCATTGCTTTAGTAAGTTTTTACTTCAAATTTAGAACATCCTATTATGACAGAATTGTGAATAATCATGATCAATACTCTTTCTGTAATTGCTGTAACTTGAAAGATAAATGGAAACATCTGATGTGCTCTTGCCCTGAATTTGAAAATAATAGATATAGATGGCTTGGAAAATATTCAATTATTGGAACTGTCAATGAAGCATATCGTTTGGAATTACATATGATCACACTGATGACCTTTGAAAATGAAAATGAAATTGCCCATCTTTTTAACTTCTGTAAGTCGTGTAACATTGTAAATACTAGAGGTGTATTAATATTTGAATAATTAATTTTTAATGATTTCATCCCGTAAAATGTATTGATTTGATTTTATGTAACTTTATTTATGTATTAATTTATAAATAAATTACTATTGAATGATGATGATGAGAAACCTGTACAGCCCATCAGGGGTGATGAATGTTGTCAGCTTTGCTGTCTCTGGATGAAGCTTGATCTGGTCATTAGAGTTTGTCATGTCAAGTGTGGAGAATACTTTAGACCCTGCCAGTGTGGTGAGTATGTCTTTAATCTTTGGCAATGGGTAGTGATCCATCACTATCTGTCTATTCAGGTCTGTGAGATCTATGCAAAGCCTGATCTGTTTGTCGGGTTTGTGCACTACAACCAAAGGCGCCACCCACTCGGATTCAGCTGCCTCTTCTATGATGTTAGCCTTCATTAATCTTTTGATTTCCTCTTTGACCTCCTCCCTGACTTCTTTGGGTATTTCCCTTGCCTTGTGTACAACGGGCTTGTAGCCTTTCTTAAGCACAAGGCGATGAACCATAGTTTTGACATGACCGATCTCATCATTCACCACATCCTCGAACACTTTGCACCATTCATCCTCTTGCCCATGAGCTATAGAACACACTACATTATCGGTTCCTGGTGCTATAACTAGCCTGAGATTAGCCAACTCTGGGTATCCAAGTAAGTTGTTGCCTTGTGCAGTGACATGTACTTTAGCATTCGTCTCTTTGTTCTCAAATTTTAGCACTACATCCGCACACTCGACCATGCAAATAGGTGTGCCACTATAGCCAGATTGATTTATGATTGGTTTTTGCAGGTCACATTTAGTTATTTTCTTGAAGGTGTCAGCGTTTATAAGTGTATATGGCGAACCTGTGTCAATAATCATCCGAACTGGTTCATCATTCACGCACACAACACAGGATGGGCACACGCCTTTTCCCTCTACTATAAACACAAATTATGTAACTGTGTTAACCACTTCAAGAGGCTTGGAGGCTGCTGCCCCTGCACTTTCTGCCACAACCTCTCTCACAGTGTTTTTTCTCGTTCTGCAGCATTTTACAAAGTGCCCCCTGATACCACAATTGGTGCATCTCTCGTTCAACGCCGGGCAGTTGGGTGTGTTTGTAAAATGACCTGGAGAACCGCACCTGAAACAGGCTTTGAGTCTGCTGTCCTTACTCTCCTCTCTGTACCCCCTTCTGTATCTACACTCCTTAGCAGTCACTTTCTCTGTGGCAGAGTGTTTTTTTGTAATGGCACTAACCTCCTCCTTACTCTCCGACACTTTCAACTTCTTTAGATTGGCCTCAATTTTTTCCACACTCTCTGCAATTTCAAAAGTTTTTTCCAAGTTAATATTTGGTATGGCTAGGCACTGCTCTTGTATCTTGACATTGCAGGGGTGTGAGATTACTTTGTCTCTAATAATTTCATCTGCCATGGCCCCATAACCACATGTCGCAATCAATGATCTTAAGCTAAGTACAAAAGACTTTACAGACTCATTTTCATTTTGGACCCTTTTGAAGAATCGATGACGCTCCAATACCACGTTTACTTTTTTGCCAAATTGTTTTTCAAATCTGGCCAAAGTAAGTCTGAACTCATCGATTTCTTCATCTTCCCTTTAGTCTGGTAATGGTAGGAAGTCAAGGATTCTATTACCCTCTGTCCCAATGCAGTGTTTCAAATTTGCTAGTTTTCGCCTAAAATTGTAGTTTTCCCCTCCTTTGGCATCTAAATAGTTATTAAATAACTCGTACCACAACTCCCAACAGATGGGAGGGTCACCTGGTACCTCCAGGAAAGGTGGAGGTTGGTTCACATTCGTCATGGTAATTTGGAAAATAACTTCACCTGTTTAGTAATGGGAATATGGCGCTTACAAGGGGGAGAGAAAGGAACAAAAATGCAGTGATGGCTAACGTTCCCCACTGAACCTGGGCAGGGAGTCAATAGGCAGTTCAGTACCAAGTGTTCGATTTATTCCTCGGTATTGTCTTTTTTCGTGCCACTGTTGGCACTGTTGTGTGGGCCCTGTCAATGGTCTCTGTAGCAAGGTTCACAGAACATATGATGATGCTTCCTACTTGCCTGCTCACAGTCTGTGCACATACGACACGGGTTCATGCCCTGGGCAGCGGTATCTCTAAAATGGGACTGCTCATCTTAGTCACGGCTTCGCGTGCACTTGCTTACGTATCAATCTTGTTATGCCCGCCTCGGTTCTTGTACACCGAGGTCGCGGCGCTTCTTCGATGTATGTGGGAACATAATGCAGCCTTCCCGCTCTGGAGAAGCAGCCGCCCTATGGTCTCAATAGCTGGTCGGTGGAGCTTAACTGGAGCACTCAGACTCGCACTTACCACACAGCACTTTGTTACCTTTTGTGCTGTGTTCTCCCTCCCCTCCTCCCCGCATGCTGGGGTGAGGAAATAATTTGCAGGCCACAACCTTTTAAGTGGAAAACTTCATGGCCGCATTTATTTTATTCTTTTATACAACAAATTCATTAAAATTTTTATTTACATCAAAATCAGTATTTAACTTCCATTTCCATGCATCCTGTGATGGGAGCGAGCTTCTCCTTTGTTTTAAAACCACGTGACCCCTGTCACTTCTTTCCAGGAGCGACCGGTCATTACAGTAGCCCCTATAACCCCCATCAGGGGCACCGACATTGCTGCTGACCCGCGTCTCCACTCCAGGCCTGGCGTAGAACCTGCAGCGGCCCCCCAACTTTACAGCTGAAGCTCACTCCTTTTTCCGCCACAACCCTGAGGGGCTTACGTCGCTCGGGGTTTGCCCCCTTTTTGTCTTGCCCACACAGCAAAATTATCCAGCCCTCCCCTGATGCTTGATAGGAACAGATCCGTACCCCATCCATAAGTGTGGCTCACGTCGCCCGGGGGTTCCCCCCCTCTACCTTAGTTCCTTACCAAAATACCCGTGCCTACCTCAGATAAAGTGGACCCGCAGCCACTGCAACAAACAAAACTGGGGTTCCGCTATAAATATATGGCCCCATGCCCCTAGTTTTTGCACCACTTGCCCCTTTCGCCTTTACATTACTTCCGGGACCTCTCTGATGCCTTGTAACCTGGCCCTCTCCAGTATAACATGCTACTATATCACCTCTGTGCCCGCCTAATTTTCACCATAGCTTTCTGTGCCTCCTTATGCAGGCCCAGTCTCTCCGCCTTAGCCCATGTTCCCCCTTTTGTCTACCCCTGGGGGTGGGGGAGGGGCTGGGGCACCTGGCCTGTCTACTTTGGAACACAGTATTACATTCCCTTACCTCGATGCAATCTGACCGTCATGTTCTTTTGGTCCCAGGCCCCCTACCCAGTTCTTACGAAACCACCTTATTTTGCGCCCTCTCAATGTACGAGTGACATTGCGCACGTACTTTGTTTTTTGGCAGCTTTTTCTGTACTAGAGATAGGGGCATATCACTGCCCTGAGATCCTGATGCCATACTCTACTGCTCCATTAATGGTATTTGCTAGTCTGTCCATCGTTCAACCATAACTCCCTCCATCCAGCAATTTTTTTTTTCTCTTTTCCTCCTTCCGATCCATGGCTACACCAACAAGTTTAGACAATTGTCCTTCCCAATCAATTTCTGGTGCCATGTATAGTCATTTATAGTCACACCATACCACCATAGCTTAATGTAGACCTCCTTTACATCAACTATTCAAAAAGTCACTACATTGGTCATCCTTATTGTACCACGCCACTCAGCACCCAAACTTGTACACTATTACTATCATTAGTATTTTTCTTATCACCTCACAATATATTTTGTTTACAGCTGCATCGCCTTAGTAATCACTGTACCAACTGTAAAATAA
>JAXIUV010000149.1:0-10198 GCA_035593885.1 Eurycea paludicola | reverse complement strand
CCTTGTTGGGCCTCCTCAGTGAGGTGCAGCTTGAATCCCTACACACAGCAAGCCCGGGACCCACGTCTGGGCATACCATGGCGAACTGGGCTGCAGCTCCAGGGCAGGGGATTCTACCTGGACCGGAAATAGATATGGTTTTTGCTGCCCCACTTTTGCCTTGCCATGAACCAGAATGATCAATCACCAGCTACTCTTCTCCAGTTGCTATAGTTTCCATTAAATCACAAACACCAACAGAGGTACAAGCTCAATTTTCCAAACAAACCTTTGGACCAGCCTTTTCTCTTTCCTCCCTCCCCATAATGGCCCTCTTGGCAGGACCTTCAGTTGCTCTGCCTCCCACACAGGAGAGAATACAGGACTGTGAAGCATGTTAAGTGCCGACGATGGTTAGAGACTTACATACTGTTAACTCCAACATACCAGCCCTGCTGACTGAGGGTCCTGTGCCTGACTATTCATCTCCTCATGGCACCACTTTCCCAGAGGTCCTTGCCCGGGGCTTTCGGTCTCGGGCACGCCTTCTGAGGACTGGAGGGCATGAGTCTTCCTGACCTCTCTGCCCTGCTGCCCCTTGTTTGCACGGCCTCTCACACATCTCTGAGACAGGAGGCTTTAACCCTTTCAGTGCTAAGGACATGTCAGACACGTCCTGTAATTGTGCCTCTTCCCTGTTTTTCCATAGGAATAACATGGGCCTATACTTTTGACGCAGCAGTTAAGGGGTTAAGGAGCATAGAGCTCCTAGGGTGTTCAGTGCACCAGGTGGGGCAGTAGAGATGCTGCTCTCACAAGGCACTGAGTCTCCTGCACTGGCGGGAGCGCTGTCTTTGGCCATAGAGCCACTATTGTGTTGTGCTGGTGCTGGCCCCATTCAGCCTTTTCTTAGTATACACTCCAATAAGCAGCTGGTCCTGATGGCAGATTCTAGCAGGGACCCAAATGCTTTGTCTGGGCCTGGCGATGGCCAACCAGCTCCGGATTTTGTGGATATGATCTAAAAAATTCAGAGCAAATCTTGCAAACAATTTCATCTGTTCATCTGCAGAGAAGAAATGGCATCTACGCAGTGCTGGAGGAACATGCAGCAGATCCTACCACCGCACTCAAGAATGTCATCGAAAGGCTTGTCACGAAAGCAGTAGATGATTGGCATATCTGCAAGGCAGAAAGGAAGTTTTTGATAGCTGATAATCTGCGAGAGCCACTGTTCTATACGATGCCTAAAATACACAAGAGTCTTGAGTTTCCACCCGGTAGACCGATACTATCAGGGATTGGCTCTATTTTAGAGCCTCTCTCCGCTTACATAGATGCATATCTGAAGGATCTTGTACCCAAAATGAGAACATATGTTAAGAACAGTACCGCTATTATCAACTTACTGAAGGATGTAGTGCTTGAAGTAGGTACCATTTGCTAATTTCTTTGGACACCCAGGCGGCTCTCTATACGAGCATACCCCTAGATAGAACCTCATGGGTGGTAGAGAAGAAATTGTGATGCATCCTTACCAGTACAATTTGTATTGTCTTGCACTGAACTAGCTTTGATGCAGAATTATTTCTGCTTCAACGACCAATGTTATGGAAAGGTGAAAGGCACCTAACTGGGGGCCAAATTCGTCCCTGGTCTAGCAAACCTTTACATAGAATCGTAGGCATTGAAAACACTGCTAGATCCCAGTGCTAATCCCTTCTTTGACAATATCCACATACTTAAACGGTATATAGATGATGTGTTTATAGTTTGCCATGGCTCACAAGCAGATGCAGAGAGGTGTGTAGACTGGATCAATGGATTAGATGCCAATTTGAAGTTTATTCACAAGATCCAAGAAACGAATATCCACTTTCTAGATCTGGAAATCTATTCGGAAGTGGGTGGTCTGAAAACCAGAGTCTATAACAAGCCCACTGACAGAAACAGCCTGCTCCACTATACTAGCCTTCATCCTTCAAGTCTACGTAATAATCTGCCATACAGCCAGTTTCTTAGAATTCGACGTAACGGTTCAAATGTAAGAGACCTTCAGGTACAATTGGGAGAGTTGGCCTCTAAATTGATATTGAGGGGTTACCCCAGGGAAGAAGTACAGAAACAGCTCAAAAGAGCCAGGAATAACAATAATCAGCTAGAAAAGGCAGACAAGATCGTATGTGTAAACACATATAGCAACCTCTCTTACAGGTTGAAGAGGGTACTCCTCAGTAAATGGCATATTTTGGAGAGTTGTGAGATGTTTACTAACAAACCCCATTTCGCTTGCAAGAAAACTGGCAATTTAAGAGACAAATTGGTACACACCGATTTTAGCAAATGTAAGTGTGCAGGACCTAATACCATTGAAAGGAGTCTCAATCTGGTGGGCATAGGAGGACACTCTAGATGTGGAGGCTGCTCGGTGTGCCCCTTTACAAAGAACAGTAAGACTTTGGACTTAGGCCTCAAAACAGTATTGTAACAGAAAGCAATCACTTACTGCAAATCTAAGTGGGTAGTGTATCTGGTGAAGTGCCCATGCCAGAAGTTTTATGTTGGCAAAACCGAACATGAAATACACTACAGGATGGTGGAGCACAGAAGCCGCATCAGATGTAAGGTGCTGATAGCACCTCTGCTGGCTCACTACACCCATGATGCGTCATACTGCTGACCAATTCGAGTGGACTGTCCTCCAAAAAGTCTATGGAAGAACGAAACGAGATAGGTTACTGGTCCTTGATCACATAGAAAGGCAGTGGATTTCTGTCTGCAATCGGATGTGTATGGACTCAATTTAAGAAGTTGATAGATCTCTGGTCTTCCCATAAGTTTCCACATCCACATTGGTTGGTACTTGCTCTTGCTCTTGAATTTAGTATTTTAATTATAATTTTTTCTGTTTATGACAGTTTTGTCCTTTTTTGTTTATTATTTGTTTAGAAGTAGTCTAGATGTGCTAGAGACTAGCACATTATGCTAATTTTTATTCTTAAGTTCCTCTTTGCCTTTTGAGATTCTACGTGTTGTAGTCAGGATTGCCTGTCTGTTGTTTGCTACCATGACGATACAATTCTAACCACCCCAGCTGCGTATTACGCGGCACTATTACGGTGCGCAGAAGGGCATTTTCCATCATACCGGGCGAGATGTATACAGGACTTTATGTCTGTGGGTTGTTGCCATGATGATACAAGCTGTACCGCCTTTGGCTTCGGATGACGCGCTACGTTGATGGCACGCATAAGTGCGTTTTCTGTCTTATCGTATGAGCGTTTAAATAGAAGCTCTTTCTGATCTGATCCCACGTGCAACCTTTGAGGGTGGAGACTACGGTATCATTCAGAGGACACAGCATGACTGCTAGTCGGTAAGTGAGGATATAGTTTGTGTTCACGCCTCATTTGTCTGGATATTGGTTAGTGGTTTAATTCTTTTCTTTTCAGCAGGCTTGTCATAGTATATGGGAACAGGGCAATTCTTCATATTGAAACATAGCAGCTGCCCCAATTTATTAGGTGAGCATGGCTTTTTATCTAAACCTTTTTTCTGGGGTATGCCAGTAGGCTAGCGTTTAATGTTGTGGTGTTTGGCTGATTTCAGATACTCACCATGGACCTAGATAAGGTCACTTGATGCGATTCTCCCATCTGTAGAAGGGTCCACCAGGGGACGGACCTTCATTGTCGCTTTAGGAGCATTATCATCAAGCAGATTACCCCGCGCTCCACCCCAGGGTAGGTTATCACCCAGTGGGTGTACTCATGCTTCTGTACATTAGTATACTTATACTACAACATTACTTGAATAGGATGATTGTTCACAGTAGGCCTCTGTTTTTACCATTAGGTTTTTTCCATTACCATTGGTAGTGTTTGTGTAGACATCTCAGTCTTTAAGCCTCTAATTTATAGGTACGATGTTTAGTGCCTTTGTTAACACAGTAGTCATCTATCGTGGTGTGTTGAAGATTTGTCTAATCGGGTGCATTTCCCATGTTTTCCATCGATTCTAGAAGCAGATGTGGATGCTTGTTTATCTTGTCCTCTTTCTGCCAAGAATATTTCCATGGACCTTAGAGTGGATTTTCCCATAGGTAGGAGTGTTTATTAATTAACATCCATTTTTTACTCACATGCATGTTTTTTTGTGTAGTTCCTTTCACAAAGGTGATTAGGTATATTATTTGGTTTGGTTGTGGTTTGTGTTTGTCTTCACCTTGGTAATAGCTAAATATGTATCGGTTTGGAGACAGATTGCTTTATTTATTTTTTCTCACTTGGGTGCAATATTAGTAAGCACACTATTGTTTTAAATGTTGCATGTAGTTACAGACGATCTTCAAAAGTAATATTTGTTCTTGTGCTATTTAGATACAGGAATGACTAATTCAATTACAGGGCCTAAGTTATTACAGCATGGGTTCATTTGTCATCTATGCCATAGATGTTTTGAATTGAGACGACATAACTGTTTAAATACGTTTTGTTTGTTTGCAGAATATTTTCTGAAAAATCTTGACGTTTCCAGAAGTTTCAATCTCAGAAATCACTTATTTGTGTGTTCTTTTATGTATATATTTGTTTAGTGTTCTGTGAAGACCTGAGTTTGTTCTTTGCAAATTTGGTGTTTTTCTGGATGGCAAGTAAACAATGAGTTTTACTAAAAGGATTACAGAATATGTGTGACTATCAAATGTGAATTATTGATTATGTGTGTAATATGTAAATAAAGTGTATATATTTTTGTATAAATATTGGTTGTCGTAGTTTCAGAGCTAATAAGAGAACCACAAGTGTATTGTGTGATTATGAGGGGGAAAGGGTCTCTAATTAAGCCCCAATATTCCTATAAGTGTTATATGGAAGAACATGAAGGCCAGATTAAAAATATCTCAGAGGATATGGTAACGGCGAAAAGGGATTTGTTGGTGCATGAAGGCCAAATAGCCTGCCTGTATTTAAGAACGGAGAAATTGGACACTTTCTCACACCGAAATAACATTCAGATTATGGGTGTCCCGGAATCCTCAGAGGGCCCAGAGACCGACTTGCACTCTTTTGTGGTTGATCTAATTCTAGTGTCAGTTACTGATGAGTTTTCAAAGGAACAGTTGCTGGGGGATGTACAGCGAGCTCATCAGGAAGCTCGCTTCAAGAACCTTAAGAGGGAAAGGTCTCGGAAAATGAAAGTACATTTTTTGACTTATCAAATTAGCCCCTTAACTGCGGCCAGTGGGATACATTATCCCAATGGTAAATCACATGTTAAGTGAGATCTTTCCTGGCAGATTTTTGACGAGACACACTCGTCACCTGCACTTAAGCAGTTAAAGAAAAGATTCTTGCTAAGTCTAAAAGTAAATATACTATTGAGGCGGAATCATACAAATTCTTTATACTACCTGATGGGAGCCCACAAGCTTCCCAAAGACGTTGGGGCTTGAAGCAGTACATCCCTAAATTAAAGGCTTTATTTCTGGAGGTTTCATATCTCCCCTCAATACAATTGAAATTAGTAATTTAAGGATCTGCGCATACAATTTATTCTGAAGTAGAAGCTGAAGAGAATGTCAAGCTGAAGGTATGTCAAACTTTCGACCGAGAGATCATCTTCCAATGATCACAGCTTCCAATGATCACAGCTTCCAATGATCACAGCTTCCAATGATCACAGTGATCATTGATTGGTAACTGTCTGAGAATGCAGCTCCAAAGGAATAAAATGGAGAATATTCTACAAAATGTTCAGTTTGAAATAGATGAAGACCCAACAAGGCTGAAACTGGTCTGGGGGTTTGCTTGTGATCTTGCGCTGAAAGAGAGAGTACCTTGCAGTTCGGGGCTGACTGCTACCATTGGTGATATCAGCAGTTGATTTGCATATTGGTCTCTCTCGGGAGGTAATGGCCCATGCAGACCAAATTAGTATGGATGTGGCAGCCTTAGGCTGTTGTTTGTGTTTAATTTGTCTTGTTTTATCCACATCCATCTTTTGGTTGATCTGCATGTTTAAATAGCCTCATGAGCAGATGGAGCTGATCTGGGTTTCAGGGCAGAAAGCAACTCTCATTTGATATCCCATATTTTTCACCACAGGAACCGACTTAGGAAAGTATCTGAAACAAAGAGCCCAAAAAAAGAAAATCTAGAGGAAGCAGTGGGGAAAATCACCATAACCTCAGTCTTGTCTCATTTAGCTTTAATCAATTCTCTTGCATCCAGAACCTGATGGCCTCAAGGCACTCCGGCAGCTTAGAAGCCAGTGCAGCCTTGGTCAAATCAAGGCAAAGGAGGAGTTGGGTATCATCAGCACATGAGTAGAAAAGAAAGCCGAAGGAATGGATCAGGTCAGCCAAAGGTCAAAGAGAGGTTAAAAAACAATGGGGACAAAGCAGAACCTTGAGAGAACCCATGTGCCACAGAAGTGGATGTCGAACGATAAGGGGGAGAGAAACCGACTGAGAACGGTGAGACAGAAAACACTGAAACCAAGTAAGAACCGGTCCACAGATACCTGCTGCCTGAAGCCTACAAATCAGGATCTGGTGGTCAACTACTGCTGATAAATCAAGCAGGAGGTTCGCACCTATACTACATTGGCTACTGATCAACTCCAGGTCCTCTAGTACTGAGACCACAACTCACTCAGTACCCATTAAAAGTTGGAAACCAGATTGAAATGGAGGGAGAATATCGAAAGATTCCACATAGTGTCTCAACTGTGGTGTGGCAAGAACTCCAGCAGCGTCATGTCAAAGCACATCAGTGAAATAGTGAAATAGAATGAAAGTTAGAGAATATAGTGGGATCAAGAGAGGGCTTCTTTAGAAGAGGGATAACCAGGGAATGCTTAAGACTATCTGGTATATGACCTGTGGTGAATGAATGATTCACAGCCTCCTGAAGGAAAGCCCGAAAGGGGACAAAATCAGCAATGGACTTAAGGACACTAAGGAGAATTGGGTCAAGAGGAGAGGCAGACCTCAGGCTAATAATCACCTTATGAATGTCAGCTTCTGAGACCTGAGGAAAAAAAGACCAGGAATGAGTGGCCAGGGAATCAAACTGAGGCAGCACTGGACAGGGCCTCACAGGGTGGACCTTCAATGCCTGCTTTATTAAAGGAGATCTGGGATTATAAAAATGCAAGGTCATCGCAAGCCACTTGAGGCACATGCTATGAGCAGGTCTCAGTTATTGGGACTGTCCGCGAGTGATGTTAAAAAGTGCCTTAAATTTATTAGAGGCGCTTAGTATTCTAGTGGTGATAAAACATTATTTGTTCTGCAAGATAGCATTATTATAAAGCAAGACTGAATTTTTTTAGACCAGGCATGTTTGTCCTCACAAAGAAAAGTATGCAACCAATGGCATACGCTGAGAATGAAAAGCCCTCAAGTCAGAATAATGGGGCTGAAACCATATGGGCCGAGTGGGATGGGTGAAGGGGTGCTGCATCCTGCAAATACTCAAATACTGTGTCCAGTGTCATAGGAGGTACCAACAAAACAGGCCCTGACCAACACTCACAGATGGCAAGTGGTAGCTACAGTCAATCAACCTTTGATTAATTCCGATATAGAGTTGATGTTATAGGAGGGAATGGGGGAATAGCTGGGAATGAAATCCTAAAAGGCAGAAGATTGTGATCAGACCAAATGATTGGCATGAGTGGAAAACTTTGGTATGTGGGAGCTCAGAAAAAATTAAGTCCAGGGCATTTCCCAATTTGTGCACAGGCATAGAGCTACGACAAGAAAGGGCAAGCTGGGATGTACGTTCAGCTGCAGCAGAATGAGTAGGGTCATTGGCATGAACACTGAAGTCTCCAATAACGTGTTGTTATTACCACGATATTCAAAGACATTCTTTGATGGTTACCACCAAAAATTGTCTTTAATGCCAACAGTTTTTGGAGGTTAACTCCAAATATAAAAATGCTTTTGTTAACCGCAATGAAAGAATTTTTAACAATATTGTCATTGTTAAAGGTGAAATTGCACGTTTTGGAGAAGTCAGTAACCGACTTTTCCGAAAACACTTTAATTTCTTACGGTGACCGACCAAAACTGTTGGTAATACCATGGTTTTAAAAAAAGTGAAATGTTTCCTCATGATGCCCCATAGAGAGCA
The DNA here is from genome assembly GCA_035593885.1 of Eurycea paludicola. Taxonomy (NCBI): domain Eukaryota; kingdom Metazoa; phylum Chordata; class Amphibia; order Caudata; family Plethodontidae; genus Eurycea; species Eurycea paludicola. The sequence goes on along the minus strand of JAXIUV010000149.1, from coordinate 2,078 downwards.
TCATGAATAAAAAAAGAAATTATAGTGGTGCGAAAAAATGCACCCAAAAAAATTTCATTTTTACCACCATCTAAATAGGTGTTGGTAAAAAGTTTCTTTAATAACGAGATTATGGAAAGTGTAATTCCACCATTAAAGACTTTGTCTTTAATAATTACAAAATCCTTAAAGATTGAGTTGTATTGAGGGGGCTAGAGGTGATACTGTTGAAATTGGCAAGTATCCAGGCTGCATCCTGACATGGGGAGGGCAGCATGTGATGAGAAGAAGAAGGCAAAAGTTAGAATTGCATTGAACAGATATCAGATTAGTTTTGCCCTTGAGAGAAGTAGGGAGGGGCAGAGCAGAGCAATGAAGGTATGAGGCAAATATTAGAGCCACACCAGATGTGCTCAAGAGGGCCTCAATATGTCGTCCAGAGGACTGGGAAAGTCAGGCCTCTAATGCTGACCAGGTCAGGAGACCAGTCCGAAATAAAAGAAAACAGATGAGACCCATTTGAGACTATCGAATGAGCATTAACTAAGAAACATGACACAAAACGGACAGAGAAATGTTCGGAAGGAGAGGCGACACCAGGTGCACTACCCACAACATTAAGAAGTTGCGCCCAATTAGCAGTGGAGGGCGAAAGAGCAAGAAGATCAGAGCCATAGTAAATGGAGTGAGGCTGCTGCAGGACAGGGCAGCCAGTATGGCACAGCAGATCAGAGTGAGAGTAAACAAAGCAAAGCTGCTGCAGGACAGCCAGTATGGCACAGCAGATCAGAGCAAGAGTAAACAGAGCGAGGCTGCTGCAGGACAGGACAGCCAGTATGGCACAGTAGATCAGAGCGAGAGTAAATGGAGCGAAGCTGCTGCAAGACAGGAAAGCCAGTATGGCACAGCAGATCAGAGCGAGAGTAAATGAAGCGAGGCTGCTGCAGGACAGCCAGTATGGCACAGCAGATCAGAGCGAGAGTAAACGGAGCGAGGCTGCTGCAGGACAGCCAGTACGGCACAGCAGATCAGAGTGAGAGTAAACGGAGCGAGGCTACTGCAGCACAGCCAGTATGGCACAGCAGATCTGGAACAAGCCGTGTGAAAGGAGATGGCAGACACACAGAAGAGACATGTACGGGCACAAGCTAGGCAAGACATGGCAAGACTTCAATGCACCCCCACTGCACTCCCTCATCACTCTCAGCATTTAAAACCAAGGGGATATAAAAACAGCCAATCCCATTCAGGCAGAGTGCCGGGCTGGGAGGAGTCAGGGACCATTGCAAGGAAAATGGGGCCTTCTTTTCTTAAACCCCATGCCCTCTCTGGGCACAACAACAATCTTTTCCCAATCTGTCTTGACTTCTTTTGCTAAAGACTCAGCACACGAACAGACCTCAGGGCGAGCAGTTAGAGGTTTTAGAAACAATTTAAGAGGTTCTCCCGTTCATAAACCCTGCCTTAAGCTAATGCATGTAGCAACTAAAGATATGGGTTTGTATAAAACTTTAACTTGCAAATCAAAGGCTTAAAGAGGACCATAAAGCTACAGCAGCGGCACAGAGCGCTATACAGATGCCCATTTACATCACATGACATCTTAAACTGACAATTGAAACAGTTGAGGGAGACAGGCAGAAACACATACATGTCCCTATTTTAACATTTACACTTAAAATAAAAATGTAAATATCAGAGAAAGCAAATAGACATTGAAATTTGTAAAATACAAATCATAGTACATTTTGACATATATAAAACAGTGCTATGAAGACACATTATTAATGCAACCAAGTGTCCTTACCAATGTGCCACCCAGCTGATTCAACAATGGCCTCGCTGCACCAGCTGTTTTGGCGTCAAGAAGCTGGTTCTATAAAATATGTATAAAATAAATTAATTAATTAACCAATTTGTACATTGCTCAGCCTTTGTAATAAACGTACATCCTGCCTAAATTGTACTTGTTTCATTTTATGACATTATAAACTTCATTATAAATCAGTAACTTTACTTTACTTTACTTTAATAACTGGATTAACGTGCCACACGCCCATGGGCCTCAGGGCACACACAGAACAATAGACGAACGAACA
>JAXIUV010000148.1:0-10217 GCA_035593885.1 Eurycea paludicola | reverse complement strand
TTGTGGTTCAGTTTTGCACGATTCCATAGCTATCCCTTTGGATATTTTTGATGGCGTCGGGATGAGTGGGAGGTGTGATGTTTTGGGAGTGTTTGGTTTTCTTGTGCCCTGACTTCCGTCTGTATCTGGTACTTTCCTTAAGTGTTCCAGTGTTGTTATGAAGTATTGGTTTCTTTTCTTCAGTGTCGGGAATGATTTTAGAGTAGATTATGCATAAATGTGTCATCTGGTTTTGTTGAGGTGTTTTCTCTTGTATTCTCTCTTTGGGGTTACCAAGCTGGTTGTAGGATCAGTTTCTTTGGCTGCTGGCTTTGGTGTGGTATGTCGAGTGGTTGGCCAGATATGTCTGCTTTGTTGTGAACGCAGCGGGTGCACACTTTATCTACTCGGCTTTGGGGCATATTTGTTACGTTAGGCTGTTATTATACTTGTGGGGCCAGCACATGGCTCTTGGCCATTAAACATCACAGGCTAGCTTAAAACGCACAGCGTTATGTCTGACTTGGACACCAGGGAGGCTAGCAGACTAGCGAAAGCAGCAGCATTATACGTAGACAAGTCTACGGTACCACAGGTCCCGGACAAGGGACGCACCATTGAAACTCCTTTTGAAGGATTAACAAAACAGTACACTAAATACAGGAAGTTAGAAATCTCAAAGTGGTGGGAAATATCGTCACTCTCAAAATCTATTGAGGTGAATCGCATTCCAAGGGGATTGAGACGTCTCACTGTCCCGGTATATGAAGAACAGGACCCGAAACTCCTGCCGGAGTGGTTTAATTTACAGCACAAGCATGCAATAGAAGACATTGAATTCCTGATTAAGTTTGCACGTTCAGACTTATCCAGATTCAGACTTAAATGTGACAATCTTAAAGAACAACTTGCTCAGTTCCCAGCCGATCCTCTCAACAAATTTCTATTGAGTACCGAGACGGTACTGGAGACATATGAAAACAAAATTGCGGACAGGAAGCAAAGAAAATACCACCGAGACGAAAACGACTACGCCACCAATAGGATACTGACATTTGCCAAAAAATTTGACACCTTACGCAAAGATCGTGCAAAACAAGCAAACAAAAAAATTCCACCTGCACAGAAAACACAGGATCCTCCAAATAGAGAGACCCCGGCCGACACCAACGAGGAAGAAGAGAGCGACACGGCAAGTGTGATCAGCTCTGATATTAGTACAGCCGACTCGGAGGGTGAAGCAGTAGCACCGGCTGGGTCTTTTTTAGAGGAGCTCAGACTCTTTCAAATCGATCAAGCCAAAACACAGGCGAGAGATCGAAAAAGCCTCCAAAAACCGGCAAACACAAACAAAGGAAGAGGAAGAGGACGAGGAAGAGGAAAACGAGGAGGGCAAAGAGGAAATCAAAACAACAGAAAAACCCGCTCACAGGATCCTCCAGCGCCGGTGTAAATCTCCTCCAAATAATAAACCTCTCCAAGCTTGAATTGACTACTGACATGGAAAAGGTGCTGCGCTTAGGCCTTGGCTTCTGTCCCGTGGCCTCATTTGACTTTGTCGACTCACAAGTGGGGCTCTTCAAGTTCACAAGAAACCTGAAATTGAAGAAATTCTTTGCAACTAAACCACAGACAACAAATGTGTCTATGGCGGCCACACCGGTGGACATGAGCATCTCCGAATTTCATACAACCACAACCTTGGGATCATTATTGGAAGAAAATATGATAACAACATCACAACCCGCACTCCCCGTACAACTACAAAAGGAGGGGACATTGAGGATCAAATCCAAGTTCACACCATTCTCACCCATAAAAGACCATACAGATCTGTTCAATGAGGCCGTAACAAAAGACTTAAGAAAGCTAGCATCCAAATCCAAACGCCAACATCACTTTAACCTGTCCAAAAATGAAAGACAAGCAGTACAAGAACTCTCAGAGAATTTTGAAATTGTTATCAAACCCTCAGATAAGGGTGGTAATGTTGTCATACAGGACAGGAAAGATTATATCGATGAAGTAATGCGCCCATTGTCTGAATCTGAAGCATATATGGTGGTGGATGTGTCTGTCATTACTAATTTGAAAACACGGGTGGATGGTTTTTTGAAAAGGTGGGCCTCTTCTAATCTTATCACATCTAAAGAGTACACCTTTCTTACCGTCAAAGTACCTACCATCCCCACTATCTATACACTACCTAAGACTCACAAAACCTTGACTAACCCACCGGGGCGTCCAATTGTAAGCTCTAATGGGTGGCTAACCGAACCACTATCACAATTCATTGATATTCACATTCGGGGTGATGTAATGTCTATCAGCTCATATATAAGGGACAGCACCACTTTTTTAACCAAACTCTCGGACATACAATGGTCACCTGATTTCCTGTTATGTACACTTGACATCACTTCTCTGTATACAATAATCAGACATGAAGATGGGCTAAATGCATTACAATATTTCTTGAACCGTCGCTCCTGCAGCTATCTGGCCCATACCGAAATGATCAGCAAAATGGCAGAGCTGTGTTTGATCTCCAATGTATTTCTCTTTTTAGATACTGTATCAACAACTTACAGGTACCGCTATGGGCTCTTCCTTTGCGCCAAGTTACGCTAACTTGTTTCTTGGCGCATGGGAAGAGACCGACCTATACCAACAAACGGTATACATAGAAAAAGTTGTGTTCTACTGTCGTTATATCGACGATATATTCTTGGTGTGGAACGGTGATGAGACAGGCCTATTGGAGTTCATTGCCAAATTGAACTTCAACAATCTGGGACTCAAATTCTCACACAACATCTCCAGCACATCAGTATCATTTCTGGATGTCGAAGTCAATGTGCAAGACACTAAGATCACAACCAAGATGTATAAAAAGCCCACAGCGACTAACTCAGTTCTGCATTACAACAGTGCCCATCCTGCACATTGTAAGAATTCAATTCCGTTGGGTGAACTCATTAGGACAAAAAGACTATGCTCGAAGGACACTGATTATAAAGCACAGGCGGATGTGATTTGCTCACAGTTTCAAGAAAGAGGATATGATGCCAGAACTGTGTCTTTGGCTCGGAAGAAAACAGATAAATTAGACCGTAGAAACCTGCTATCCAAAAGCAACAAGGGAGAAGGTGACGAAATTCCAAGAATTGTACTGAAGTACTGTGAACAGTCAAATGAAGTATCCAAAATACTCAAACAACATTGGCCCATTTTGTTAGCTGATCCTTTTCTGAAGACAATCCTACCAGTGAAACCAGCGGTGAGCCATGCAAGAGCTCGGAATCTCCATGATGCACTGGTACCTAGTTTACTCTCAACAAAAGCGATGGTAAAACGGCAACCAGGGATATGGACAGGTACCAAGTTTCCGGGTTTTTATAGCTGCTCGAAATGCTTGGCCTGTAATTACCAATATTACAAGCACAAGGAGTTCACGGACAGTGGTGGCACACAAGTATTTCCTATTATGGAACATATATCCTGCAAATCAACGTTTTGCGTTTACATGCTTGTGTGTCCTTGCGGCCTTAAGTATGTGGGCAGCTCTATGTTACCTCTCAATGAAAGAATTTTACAACACAAACGTGCAATCACCAACAAGGATATGACCTATGCAATGGCAGTCCATTTTGAACAAAAGCACAAATCAAATCCAACATTGTTGAAGTTCTATGGGATTGCCAAAGTGATGAGAAACCCCAGAATGGGTAACCGTGAACTCAAAATGAGGAGACTAGAGACCAGTTGGATACTCAAATTGAACACACTCAAACCCAATGGCATAAACAAGTCCACAGGACTACATTATTACCTTTAAATTGGCAGTAAATAACAGCCACCAAATCATATATGGTGGCTAATTTCCATTATTGACTACTCAAGTACTCTCGTAATTTTGGGAATTTTTGGAATTCTTTGAACTTGTGAATTTTTGAATTTTTGAATTTTTTAATTTTTGAATTTTGGAATTTTGGAATTTTGAACTTTTTATTGATATATACAATAACAACAATATAATGTCTTTCTTTTCTGTATTTTGGTGTATATGCATATTAACCCAACACTGTTGTGTGGTGTGCAAGATATAATTGGTTATGATTTATCCATAACGCAATGAGTGGTATGCTTTGCTGCATTGACGCTTGTTATGCATCGTACTGAGAATGTGGGGTATAACTTTCATCCAAATCTCGGGATGAAGCCCTATCCTCTATATATATATATAAAATTGTCTGTATCACTCAGAATGACAACCAATCGTGGTCTAGTAGTATTTTACTGTGATTAGAACGGGGGCTTTTTTGGTTGACATCCACTCTAGGGATTTATCCCGTGCTGCAAGATCCAATGTGATCCAGGTCTATGGTCCAGGTGTCTCCCTAAGCTATTATTAGGGTAACGTTTTGTTTTCACGGCACTATAATGTGCTGTTGTCGAGTGGTGGCCACAAATGCGGGTCGCCACAGTTGTTGAATTGGTGGAGGGTGGAGTATTATTATGCATGCAACTGTATGTTCTATGAGTTGCGAATTGTGTATTTCACTATCATAACATGCACTGTAGTAGTACTGCAGGGTTTTGTGGGTAATGAAGTCCCATGAACCCTGCATGACTGGCACTATTATAATGTGTGTATGTACCTTTAACACCATGTGACCTTGGACTTTAAATGTGGGTGTCAGCTTTGGCTCCCTGCCACTGAAGATCCGTCTGGCAAGGCGGTGAAACGGATCGCTCTGTACTCACCTCCCTGGTGTCCTTTAGCATTGATTTGCTATACCAGAACCTGCTTTACCCCATTCTGTACTATGATGATGAGAAATAAAGGCTATTCCTAGCGAATCCGACTGCCTTTTTGGTTCTGTTGCCGTGTATTGGATTAATTTCCTACACGGACTATTGTGCTTCTGTCTCAGCGTGGTGATTTTGTTATTTTATAAGCTTAACAGGTTCCCGTGCCTCCGCACTCCTAGGAAGAGTGATTTCCCTTTATATATATACTGGTATTCGTCCTGATAATACATCATGCCCCGCCGTCCTTGGCAACCACAGAGAGTGACTGACAACCACTGGTCACTTCCGGGTCACGTGTCAATCGGACACGACTGGTTGCTAGGGTTTGGCATTTCCTGACAACGCTCACTCCGTGCGTTGATTGGTGCACACAGGACCATGTGACCCCTTTTTAACTCACTCAGCCATCATGTGCACTACGCTACTGAAGAGTCCGTTCTAGCGAGACTGCCACGGACGAAAACGGACGTGGAGATGGGTAATAAGGGGCTCCTTATTACTTAAGACTAAGAATAAATAAAGCTGCACTTCTGCACGAAGATCTGAGTCTATTTGTGATTTCTGGAGATGAGGCACAGCATCTGAGTGGCCGGCAGGAGAAAGCGTGTTCCGGAGTGCCCCTCGAGAATCTCCTCGGAGGTTTTCCTTGTTTTTGATTTATTTGAGAAGCGTCCCGTGCTTCTTTACTCCGAGAACCGGAACGTGAGATTCCTACGTTCGACATCGGATCACCGCACACACCACGGAAGGGAAACTGCAGTCAGCCGAGAATCGGCATACGCGGTGCGGAGATCGCGTAACAACACAGCACGCGGGAGACAAGTACGCATCAAAGAAGATTAGCAACAGACGCACCAGAAGTGGGGTAAGTGCGTGGGGTCGGGTGGTTGAGTGTTTCCTCTCGGGGGTCGGAGGATCCAGGGGAGGGGGCCTTCTCCCCTCGAGTCTGCGCATACTTCCCCACTTTCTAGGACTTGCACTGAACATGCATTTTCTGGTGAATTATCTTTTAACATTTGCTTTGTTGAACTCTCATTAAAATGATGCTATAGAAAGTCTTCCTAACACCTGTGTTGTACTTATACGCTGGAGAATATTCATATATCCCGTTGTCCTTCCTGCCATAGGCCCCTCCCATCTTGCTGTCTGGATTAGTGTATGCCTATTTACATTTCCAGTTTACCAGCACATTTCGACACAAAACGGAGTAATAGTGACTCCTACCACCAAATTCAATAGCAGAATGGCAGCTAGAAAACAGGCAAGAGTTGAAAAAGCAGCAGCAGCGTTTCAAAATGAACCCAGTGAAACACCTACAGTCCCTGTGAACACGCCATTAGAGACAGGACTCACAAGCAAGATGACTGAATTTGAGAAACTCTCTAAGTTAGAGATGACAAGATGGTGGGAAACCACTTCCCTCACCAAGTCTCTAGAGGCTGGAAGAATTCCTAGAGGCCTCCGGAGATTGACCATGCCTATATATGAACGACCAGACGCAGATCTGCTCCCAGGATGGTGTGATCTGCAGCATAATCATTCCCTGGAAGACATGAAGTATTTGATTCACATGACAGAGAAAGACTGCATGAAATTCAGTCAAGCGGCGGATAATCTTAAAAGTGAGATACTAGTGGAATTTCCTGGGGAAGACACACTGAAACTAATGAGCGACTTAGAAACCAAACTGGAGAAATTAGAAAGCGAAATCAGTGTCAAGAAACAAACTAAATTCGCAAGGGACAAAAAGGACTATGAAGCCAATCGTGTCTTTACCTTTGCGAAAAGGTTTGATAACCTGCGCAAGGAAGCAGCAAAACAGAAACCCTCTGAAATGGACAAAGTGGAACTACCCACTATTTCATCTACGGAATCCGAAAGTTCGGCCAACGAAGAGGAAACACCGAACTCGGATTTTCGGGTAGAACTGCGCATATTGGAAATGGACCAACAAAAAAGAATTCTGCGAGACAGAAAGAAAAAAATCGACGAAAAAGACGGGGCAAAAAAACCAGACGATCAAGGAGACAAAAGAACATCCAAGAAACCCCAGAAGTCCGGGGGGAATTGGAGGAAGAAGAAACAGAACTAACTGATGAGAATCTGATAATAAATCTATCCAACCACACACTTACAGTGGAAGAAGAAAGGATCCTTAATAAAGGACTAACCTTTGCACCTACACTGGAATACGACTTTGTGGATTGCAGGATAGAATTGTTTAGACTGGCTCGGAAGCTGAAACTGAAACGGTTCTTTGCGATTAAACCAACTAAAGTCCAAGAAATCGCCACTCTGCCCATCAAAAGTAGCTTGAAAATCGGAGACTACGAAATGTTGAGCAGCCTTAGAGAGCTAGAGATGGAAACGGACCCGGCCCTGCTCCCATTAGCAAGAGGGCTTCAACTTCCACTGACCACAGACCATAAACCTAAATCCAGATTCTCACCAATCTCCCCAGTGAAAGACTGCGTCGACTACTTTTGCGACAATGTGGCAAAAGACCTGTACCAACTCCGCAGCAAAAGACCTTGGTCTAGAACTAACAATGTGACATCAGAGGAGACTGCAGCTATCCTGGAACTTCAAAACCTTAACAACATAATTATCAAGAAGAGCGACAAAGGCAGCAATGTCGTCATACTGAACACTGAAGATTACATACAGGAGGTGAATAGACAACTCTATGACAAACGAACGTACAAAGTGATTGACCAAGCCACCCTGGCTAGAACACAGACAAATCTAGATGACATGATATTGAACTGGACTAAGAAAGGCTTGTTACAATTGGAGGAAGCCAAATTTCTAACCGTGAAGGACCCAGTAACGCCCACCTTTTATGTACTCCCTAAAGTACATAAGAGTCTGATAAAACCGCCAGGGAGGCCTATTGTAGCTGCAATAGGTAGTTTGACTGAACCCATGGCACAATATCTGGATACCCAACTCTGAGAATATGTGTACAACTTACCCTCGTTTGTGGAAGACACCACGGACGTTTTGAACAAACTACAGGAAATCGGATGGGAAAGTAACATGCTTCTTTGTACACTGGACGTCACAAGCCTTTACAGCATAATCAATCATGAACAAGGCCTTAAAGCAGTTGAATTCTTTCTGTCCCAGTTGTCAGTCAGCCACACCGATGCTTCCATCATGATACTCGAAATGTTAGAGTTTGTACTACGTAACAACAACTTCTTATTCAATGGGAGTCTATTTAATCAAATAACCGGCACTGCCATGGGCAGTCCAGTGGCTCCAGTGTATGCCAACCTATTCCTTGGCTGGTGGGAACACTCCATCCTGTATGAAAATCCCTTCTTCAAACAGACGATTGCCTATATGAGATATATAGATGATCTCTTCTGGATCTGGCAAGGTGAAAGACATGAATTGGACCAATTCATCACAGAATTGAATGACAACAATCTGAACATTGTTCTGACTGAGACTATCTCCGAAACAGCAGTGTGCTATCTCGATCTAATGATTGAAACCAGCAAAGGCAGTATCAACACCTCGATTTATAGGAAACCGACAGCCTCCAACTCCACGCTACTAGCATCTAGCTGCCACGACACAGCATGTATCAGCAATATTCCATACGGAGAGTTACTGAGAGCAAAACGTAACACAAGCTTGGAAAACGAACAGAAATTGGAAAACCAAAGAATAGTCAGCAACCTACGCAAAAGGGGCTACTCTGAGAAAACCTTGAATACAGCGGTTGCTAAAGCCAGCAAGAAAACAAGGAAAGACCTGTTAGTAAAGAAAACGAAAGGACACAGTGCCATAGTGAATGGCAATAAAAACAAAAAAGCCTCCAATGAGAATGCTCTAAGATATGCCATCACTTACAGCAAAGCAGTCCCCCAAGTCAAACGACTTATGAAAAAGCATTGGCACATCCTGACTGCGGATGCTATTCTCAAAAGTGAGATTCCTTCTACTCCAGGCTTCTGTTTCAAAAAAGCCCCTGCACTCAAAGACAAATTGACACAAAGCCACTTCTCCAACCACAACAAAACATGGCTAGACAAGATTGGTGGTTTCCGCAGTTGCGGCAAATGTGTGGCTTGCAACAACTCCACATACAGAGTTCTTACTTACAAGTCCCATGATGGGAAAAGAGATTTAAAGATCGTTCCAAGACTGACCTGCTCCAGTGACTATGTGGTGTACATAATTGAATGCCCCTGTGGCTTGAAATACGTCGGCAGTAGCAAAAGAGAAATTGTGGAGAGAATCCGAGAGCATCGAAGAGCAATAAAACATGTGGACAAGAGTTATCCAGTGGCCATCCATTTTGATAAAATGCATAAACGCAACCCAAAACTGGCTAAATTCTATGCGATCAAGTCAGTCGCCCCGCCTGCCAGAGGAGGGAACAGAGAACTCGCACTACGTAAACTGGAATGCAGAACCATCCTGGACCTGAACACCATGGCCCCAGGAGGACTTAATAACAAAAGCGGACTCTATGTGTTCATCTGATCCCACCTACACAGAGTGCTAGGTCGGTTCAGAATATCTAAAACCATTGCTCTGTTCCCACATTCTTTCTAAAGATTGCTCGGTTCAGACCTGTTATTACTAATCATTTGTTTTTATCCCACAGAATCCTTGTACCTTGTGAAAAAGCTGCTTTGTTTATATCTCACTGTAAACTCATGCCTGTTGAGGAGTTCCTTTCCCCCTTAATGCTGTTTTAGCTGTGCAGTGATGGCATAACATAATGGGGATATATCGACCTTTATCTAGGTATTTCACCACCCTTGCCATACACTGTTCAATACACCCGCTATACTGCACTTCTCCCCCCCACCCTCCCTATAAGTTACTAGGTATTTACATTTAAATTATATGGTATCTGGGAGATTCACAACCCACACAGAACACTTGCTATTTTTACCTATATACGTTTGCACTTAATTTTAATCGGCACACCGATGCACAGGGGCAGCCTGCGATTGCACTTATCAAGCTACAAACCGGGGAATGATAACTGGGGATTAAAACACAGGACCAAAGGCCTGTCCATTCGTGCACATATCACACCACAATGGTGAAGGATATTGAGTTGGCATGAATTACACCCCACCAGTATACAGTCACGTCAAAGACATCTGCAGGTCAATAGGAAGCATAACTTACCTAGCAGGTTTGTCATATGTAGACGCACGCAGTTATGCCATAACCTGCACAGCGGCAGCAGAACGATCAATTGGTTCTCCTGGCGACTGGTAAACTGTGCGGCCTGCACTCGATCAGTGTGCCGCCTTGTAGCTGGATAGCGGCAGACCTGGTATTCGTTCTGATAATACATCATGCCCCGTCATTCTTGGCAACCACAGAGAGTGACTGACAACCACTGGTCACTTCCGGGTCACGTGTCAATCGGACACGACTGGTTGCTA
>JAXIUV010000147.1:0-10234 GCA_035593885.1 Eurycea paludicola | reverse complement strand
ACAACCGATTTGGGAAATAAGTCCCCAAATCCAGGGGGATCGTTAAGTAACTTTTCGATGAATTCCTCTGTATATTTGAATGACTCTCCTTCTGCCATTTAGAGATGAAAAACCAAATAATCAAATAATGAAACTGGGTGAAAGAAAATGATACTAAAACACAAAAAAGGGGGGTTGTGCGGACCTCACTGGTCAAACCACCTCTCTATCCTCAGTGCCCCACTGGGGTTAAATTCTACCCTTCTCCTGCGACCCAAAGGGGCCGTTACAATACCAAAACAATAAGGAGACCCTTATTGATAGGAACGCCCCGGGTAGGGGAATAATACGCATACATACATTTCCTATAAAGTTATGTGATTGTCACAAAAACACGCCACAACTGCAACTAAATGATGAACGTGTATACCATTACTTGGATGAATTATAAAAAAATTTATTTCATCAAATCCATAGCTGAACTTTTCTTTTTAAACACTTTCACACATAATTATTCAATAGACATATTTGTGTACCATGTCTAATAAAAATCTTCAATGCTATTTACAGTAAATATTTAGACATTACAGCAATAAATAGTACTATTACATGATCTACAAATTGATTTCACATTGCCCGACATGAATCCATGTTTCTGTCTAGGGTAGGTTCATTCAACAAAGACGTAATGCACCACCATAAATAAATACTGTAGACTTTCTTCAGGGGAACAAAGTGACTTGCTTTGGATATCCCACTCGTATTCTTAGGAGATAATCCAATGGTAATCTGTAATAAATACAACACAAGCACCAAAATATCAAAAGATGGAAAAAGTGACAAATTGCAGTTTGCATGATTGTGGCAAGCATCATAATATATCCTTTAAAGCTTATTTCTAAAAAATCAACTTAATTGTTTAATTCTCATTTCCCATCAAATGGCTGATTTAATAATTCATGACATGACTAATTAATAGTAGGCATGATTTGCTAAAGACACTGAGGACAGACTAGGTGACATAACAGGAAATCGCACATACCCTGCTCAACACACCAGAATTTCCCCTGTCTCTGTATGAAGAAGGCTTTCTAACAAATAGACTCAGCGGGACCAAATTCCTGTAATTGAAACAAACTAAAAAAGTGAATATGCTGCAAAACAGTCAGTATCTGTCTAAAGAGACTCGACTTCACAAGACGCTATCAATTACCTCTACTGAGCGAGTCAAGCTTCAAGTTGAAGTGGGGCGAAAAACGGGTCGCCGTTACACATTAATCTACAAAAAACCAAAATGAATCAGCAATTTAAACGTTACAGCAAAAATAATTAATAATGACATCAAGGAGAGTTATCATTCAACAGAACACATCCATAGTGTGTTAAAACGTGTAGTACCTGAAGTATTAAAAAAGGGGGTCTAAGAGCTAAGACCCAGGACCGTCGTCGAACTGGAGCGTATCCCTGGTTCGGCTAGCTGACATCAATTCGTGGAATAGCCCATACGTGTGCTGCCGAAAGAAAGTAATGAGGGAAAAGGGGGCGTGTTTTAGAAAAGATTATTCCTCCCAAATATGTGCCAATTATACAAAGCGGGGTTCGCACATACCTTAGACTCGAAATTTCATTACAAGGAAGAGTCTTCATAAAAACTTAGCCGTCGTCCACCGTCTATGTAAACCTACGGCACAAGACAAACAAGCGCGGTGAAGACTATGAAAACGTATCACGACCCAGGGGAATCCCTCCCGGCGAGGAAAAAAATGGCTTACCTATGGTAGGACAGGAAACTACCGACTTCATACGGGGGCCCATAGCAGAGTGAGGGGCCTCTGGGGTGAGGTAGAAAGAGACGCTTTTAAATGAGGGAAATTAGTGAGAGTAATGGGCAGCAACAACAGACTCAACACTAGCGTGGTCCAGGGTACGTAATCGGCGCTGGAGTAAAAAAATGAGCTCTAATTCCTCACAAAAACAATAATAAACCTGAGGAAAACATAGCCTGAGTGTATCGGACGGGATAAAAAGAGTACAAAATATCCAAACATAATTCCAAGTAGTGCTGTGAAACAATACATGTCTCCACATTACCTCAGTTGATAAACCAATTCACTACTGTGTTTAGACCTGTTTTCTCCGTATTAAGTTTTTGGATCCAATAGAGTTCTCGTTTAGTTAGTTTTGCATTTTTGTCTGCAGTGTTGTTACATTTAATAATTTCTATTATTGTCCACGAAAAATCGTCCGCTCCATGTTTCTGTTCTGCGAAATGCTTAACCAAAGGGGCTCCTACATTGTTGGTCCTTATACAACTTCTATGCTTTGCTAGTCTCTCGCGGACTTCCTGTGTGGTTTTGCCTATATAACGTAGGCCGCATTTACACTGAATCAAATATATAGCATCTCTGCTTTTGCACGTAGAATTAAAACGTTGTTCCCATTCAATGTCCATGCCTAAATTCAATTTTTTAGATCTCTTTGTCAATGGGCATACTACACAGTTGCCACAAGGCTTGTGGCCGTCCCATCTGGTTGTTTTAACAGTGATGGAATTCCGTATGAAACTGTTGCTCATGATCCTTTCTTTGATATTCGCACTCCGTTTGAAGGCAAATAACGGTTGGCTCAGGCCTGCTTGCTTATCCTCAACTAAGTGCCAATGACGTCTTATGATCTTTTGTATTTTGTATGATAATGGATCAAACGTAGTAACACATACTATCCGATCTGCAGTTTCTTTGGCCTGTTCTTCAAGTAGGCTGTCTCGATTGGCATTTTTAGCTCGCTTAAGAGCTTTCTGTATGATTTTATGCGGATATTGTTTTTCTTTGAACCTTTCTGCGAGTGTACTGGCACTCTGTGTGAATTCTGACATGTTGGTACAGTTTCTTCGTACTCTCAGAAATTGTGAGTAGGGAAGATTTTCTCGTAGATTCCTCGGATGTCCACTAGTCCAATCTAACCCTGAGTTTCTGTCAGTTGCTTTCGTGTATAGTTTAGTCTTCAAGACTCCTTCACTAGCATAGATCGTTAGGTCCAAATAATGTATCTCACTTTCTTGAATTTCATGCGTAAATGTCAAATTGTTGTCTGTGGTATTGATCCACGTGACAAATTCCAATATTTTAGCCTTATCTCCATGCCAAATGAACAAGAGGTCGTCAATATATCGGCCATAATAGGCGATATAATCGTAAAACGGATTACAGTATGCATCATATATGGCCGCTTTTTCCCAGTTCTCCATGTACAAGTTCGCCAAAGATGGGGCCATCGGGGCCCCCATGGCTGTTCCCTTGATCTGACCAAAGAACGAGTTTCCGAACTTAAAGTAATTTTGTGTCAAGCTCATTTCTATGCACCAAAGAATAAAGTTTATGGGTACATCCTCATGTTCATAGAACTTCCTGAGACTCGTGGCGACTACTTTCATTGTTTCTACCTGTGGAATACATGTATAGAGAGCAGCTACGTCGCATGTGACTAGATAGTGTTCTCCTACTGTGAAAAGTTTGTTCTCAATTTGTGTAATAACTGCCGTACTGTTTTTAATGTATGAGCGCATACCTGGAATGAGCTTTTTTAAAAAACTCTCTGCATATTTACCAAGTGGCTCTAAGACCGAGTCAATGCCCAAAACTATCGGACGTCCCGGTGGTTGTATCAACGTTTTGTGTATTTTCGGGACAGTATAAAATATCGGGCATCTAGGGGATTTTTTACGTAGGAAGCTACTTTCTTGCTTACTAATAACTTCTAATGCTTCCATCAAGACTACCTTTTCTTCTATTACTGCCTTGAGTCCATCAGTGGGGTCACTTGTAAGTTTAACATAGCTATTATTATCTTCTAGCAGTCTCATGCATTCTGTCTCATAGTCAACACTGTTGAGAATTACTAATGCTCCCCCTTTGTCCGCTTGTCGCAGGACTATATCTCTGTTGTTTTTGAGTGTCATTAATGCTTTCTTTAATGGTCTTGACAAATTACTGTACTGGTTAACATAAGATTTTTCCAGTTGGCTTACTTCCGTAAGTACTTTATTCTCAAACGTTAGTACCTCTGGTTTGCACATGTTGTTGCTGGGAGTAAAAGTCGATTTAGGTTTAAGGCCTGTAAGATTGGGTTTTTCTATGTTCGCGGTCTCTATATCAGTATCTCTGAAGAACTGTTTTAGTCTAATCTTCCTGAATAGTTGCAACAGTTCAAGTTTATGTTCAAACGGATCATGTACCTTTGTTTCAACGAAGCCTAAGCCTAATTTAAGGACCTCAACTTCCTCTTTCTTGGGGTTATAATTAGAGAGATTAATCAAAATATCTGGTCTTTCTGTTAAGTCTGTTTTCTTCCTATATCTGTTTGATCTGGGGGCCTTCTGCCCCTGCGGCCGCGGCCTAAAAAATTCCCCCTGTTGTTCCTTTGGCCTCTTGGGTACCAACCTCTTCTATTACTTCCTGGAAAGAAAAACGGGTTGAACAGATTTTCTGGATACCAATTACCTGACTGTCCGTCGTCACTTGAACTACTGTAGGAGTTGTCTCTGAATCTAACCCTTCTGTTGGGATTCAAACTGTTAGCAAAGTTTTCTCTTTTTTTAAAATAATCTACTTGGGTATAAGGATAGATGTTTTCTTGACTGAACTTTGTAGTATCTTTTTTGAGTTTCGCTATTTTGTCTGCCAACAGTTGTTCTTTGAAGTCTTTGATTGTTTTATCGACTTCTGCTAGTTTTTTCTTATAGATAGACAGATCTAAACTCTTCTTAAGAGATTCATATTGTTCTAGCAATTCTTCATTAATCAAAATTGCCGTATTCCTAGCAGTGTCTATAATTAGACAAAGCCACTCTCGTCCACAGCGAACTGCGATGGTGGCCCACGATTTTCTGAATTCTAAATTGTCCAAAAATAGTTTGGGTTGATTAGAAACTACTAATCCTTGCGGTAGGGAGTTAGCCCTCAGATATTCTAACATTAGAGAACCATGAAGATCATTTCTGACAAGTCTTTTTTTCGTATTTAGCAGTCTCAAATTCAATCGACTGCACTACAACCGATTTGGGAAATAAGTCCCCAAATCCAGGGGGATCGTTAAGTAACTTTTCGATGAATTCCTCTGTATATTTAAATGTCTCTCCTTCTGCCATTTAGAAATGAAACAAAAAACCAAATAATAAAGTGAAGAAACTAAATAACTGTGGAAGAATATCTACAAAAAAGGGGGTTGTGTGAACCTCACTAGTCAAACCACCTCTCTATCCTCAGTGTCTCGCGGGAGTTGAATTCTATCCTTCTCCTGCGACCCTCTGGGGCCGTTACAATACCAAAACAATAAGGAGACCCTTATTAATAGGACTACCCCGGGTAGGGGAATAATATACATACAAATATTTCCTATATAGATATGTGATTGCCACACTCACACGACTCAACTGCAACTAAAATGATGCACGTGTATACCATTGCTTAGATTAATTGTAAGAATTTTTATTTCATCAAATCCATAACTGAACTTTACTTTTTAAACACTTACACACATAATTATTTCATAGACATATTTGTGTACCATGTCTAAAAAATCTTCAATACTATTTACAATAAATATTAGACATTACATTAATAAATAGTACTATTACATGATCTACAAATTCATTTCACAATGCCCGACATGAATTCATGTTTCTGTCTAGGGTAGGTTCATTCAGAAAAGACGTAATGCACCACCATAAATAAATACTGTAGACTTTCTTCAGGGGAACAAAGAGACTTCCTTTGGATATCCCACTTGTATTCTTAGGAGATAATCCAATAGTAATCTGTAATAAATACAACACAAACACCAAAGAGTCAAAAGGTGGAGAAAATGACAAATTGCAGTTCGCATGATTGTGGCAAGCAACATGATATATCCTTTAAGGCTAATTTGTAAAAAATCAACTTAATTGTTTAATTTTCATATCCCATCAATTGACTGCTTTAATAATTCATAACATGACTAATCAATAGTAGACTTAATTTGCTAAAGACACTGAGGACAGACTAGGTGACATGACAAGAAATATCACATACCCTGCTCAACATGCCGGAATTTCCCTTATCTCTGTATAAGGAAGACTTTCTCGTAAATGGACTCTGTAGGACCAAATTCCTGTAATTTAAACAAACTAAAAACGTGAATGTACTGAAAGACAGTCAGAGACTGTCTAAAAAGGCTCAACTTCACTAGACGCTATCAATTACCTCTGCTGAGCGAATTAAGCTTCAAATTGAAGTGAGGCGGAAAGAACGTGTCGCCATTACGCATTAATCTACAGACAAACAAAATAAATAAAGCAATAAGTAAGCACCCAAATTAGTAAAATTACTACATCGTGACATCAAGGAGATTAATCATTCAACAGAACACCTCCAAATTGCATTAGAAACGTATAATACCTGAAGTATTAAAAAACCGGGTCTGAGAGTTGGGACCCAGGACCGTCTTCAAACAGGAGCGTATCCCTGGTTAAGCTAGCTGACATCAATACGTGGAAAAGCCATTACGTGTGCTGTCGAAAGAAAGTACGGGGGGGGGGAAAGAGAGAGAATGTTTAAGAAAGATAATTCCTCCCAAATAAATAACGATCGCACAAGGCGGGGTTCACACATACCTTACACTCAAAATTTCATTACAAGAATGAATCTTCAAAACGACTTTGCCGTCATCCACCGTTTATGTCAACCTACGGCACAGGACAAACAGGCATAGTGAAAGCTGTGACAACGAATCACAACCCAAGGGAATCCCTCCCGGCGGGGACAAAAATTTGGCTTACCTACAGCTGAACACATCCGTCTTGATACGGGGGCCCATAGCCAGGTGGGGGGCCTCTAGGAAGTGGAGGAAAGAGTCGCTTTTAAATCAAAAAAATAATGGAAAGCAACAACAGACTAAACACACGTAGTGCAAGCTACGTAATCGGCGCTGGAATAAGAACAATAGGCTCTAGTTCCTCACGAAAACCATAATAAACCTAAGGGAAACATCGCCTTAAGTGAATCGGACGAAGATAAAGAGTAAACAATGTATTCGAACAAGATTCCAAGTGGTGCTCAGAGACAATAGATGTCTATACGATACTTCAGTTAATGAACCAATTTACTACTGTATTTAAACCTGTTTTCTCCGTATTTAGTTTTTGAATCCAAAAGAGTTCTCGTTTGGTAAGTTTTGCATTTTTGTCTGCGGTATTGTTACATTTAATAATCTCTATTATTGTCCACGAAAAATCGTCCACTCCATGTTTCTGTTCTGCGAAATGCTTAACCAAAGGGGCTCCTGCATTGTTGGTCCTAATACAACTTCTGTGCTTTGTGATTCTCTCACGGACTTCTTGTGTAGTTTTGCCTATATAACGTAGACCGCATTTGCACTGAATCAAATATATAGCATCTCTGCTTTTGCACGTAGAATTAAAACGTTGTTCCCATTCAAAATCCATGCCTAAATTCAGTTTTTTAGATCTCTTTGTCAATGGGCATACTGTGCAGTTGCCGCAAGGCTTGTGGCCGTCCCATCTGGTTGTTTTACCAGTAATTGAATTACATACGAAACTATTGCTCATAATCCTTTCTTTGATGTTCGCGCTCCGTTTGAAAGCAAATAACGGTTGGCTTAGGCCTGCTTGTTTGTCCTCAACTAAGTGCCAATGACGTCTTATGATCTTTTGTACTTTATATGATAATGGATCGAACGTGGTGACACATACTATCCGATCCGCAGTTACTTTGGCCTGTTCTTCAAGTAGGCTATCTCGATTGGCATTTTTGGCTCGCTTAAGAGCTTTCTGTATAGTTTTATGCGGATATTGTTTTTCTTTGAACCTTTCTGCGAGTGTGCTGGCACTCTGTGTGAATTCTGACGTGTTGGTACAGTTTCTTCGTACTCTCAAAAATTGTGAGTAGGGAAGATTTTCACGTAGATTCCTAGGATGTCCACTAGTCCAATCTAATCCTGAGTTTCTATCAGTTGCTTTGGTATATAGTTTAGTCTTCAAAACTCCTTCACTAGCGTAGATCGTAAGGTCCAAATAATGTATCTCACTTTCTTGAATTTCGTGTGTAAATGTCAGATTGTTATCTGTGGTGTTCATCCACGTGACAAATTCCACAATTTTAGCCTTATCTCCTTGCCAAATAAACAAGAGGTCGTCAATATATCGGCCATAATAGGCGATATAATCGTAAAAAGGATTGCAGTATGCATCATATATAGCCGCTTTTTCCCAGTTCTCCATGTATAAGTTCGCCAGAGATGGGGCCATCGGGGCCCCCATGGCTGTTCCCTTAATCTGACCAAAGAACGAGTTTCCGAACTTGAAGTAATTTTGTGTCAAGCTCATTTCTATACACCAAAGAATGAAGTTGATGGGTACATCGTCATTTTCATAGAACTTCCTAAGACTCGTGGCAACTACTTTCATTGTTTCTACCTGTGGAATACATGTATAGAGAGCAGCTACGTCGCATGTGACTAGATAATGTTCACCTACTGTAAAAAGTTTGTTCTCGACTTGTTTAATAACTGCCGTGCTATTTTTGATGTAAGAACGCATGCCTGGAATGAGCCTTTTTAAAAAACTCTCTGCATATTTCCCAAGTGGCTCTAAGACCGAGTCTATGCCCGAAACTATTGGACGTCCCGGTGGTTGTACCAACGTTTTATGTATTTTCGGGACGGTATAAAAAATTGGGCATCTAGGGAATTTTTTACGTAGGAAGCTGCTTTCTTGCTTACTAATAACTTCTAATGCTTCCATCAGGACTACCTTTTCTTCTATTACTGCCTTGAGTCCTTCAGTGGGGTCACTTGTGAGTCTAACATAGCTTTTATGATCTTCTAACAGTCTCATACATTCTGTCTCGTAGTCAACTCTGTTAAGAATTACTAAAGCTCCCCCTTTGTCTGCTTGTCGCAAGACTATATCTTTGTTGCTTTTCAGTGTCGTTAATGCTTTTTTTAAAGGTCTTGACAAATTACTGTACTGGTTGACATATGATGCTTCCAGTTGACTTACTTCAGTAAGTACTTTATTCTCGAACGTTAGTACCTCTGGTTTACACATGTTGTTGCTGGGAGTAAAAGTCGATTTTGGTTTTAGGCCTGTAAGATTGGGTTTTTCTATGTTCACGAACTCTGTGTCAGTGTCTCTGAAGAACTGCTTAAGTCTAATCTTCCTGAAAAATTGTAACAGTTCAAGTTTAAGTTCAAACGGATCGTGTACCTTTGTTTCAACAAATCCTAAGCCTAATTTGAGGACTTCAACTTCCTCTTTCGTTGGATTATAATTGGAAAGGTTAATCAAAATATCTGGTCTTTCTTTTACGTCTGTTTTCTTCCTATATCTGTTTGGTCTGGGGGCCTTCTGCCTCTGCGGCCACGGCCTAAAAAATTCCCCCTGTTGTTCCTTTGGCCTCTCGGGTACCAACCTCTTCTGTTATTTCCTGGAAAGAAAAACGGATTGAACAGATTTTCTGGATACCAATTACCTGACTGTCCGTCGTCACTTGAACTGCTATAAGAGTTGTCTCTAAATCTAACCCTCCTATTTTGATTCCACAGATTTTTACCAGAACTATTATCAAAGTTCTCTCTTTTCTTATAATAATCCTGTTGTCTATACGGATAGATGTTCTCTTGACTAAACTTGGTGGCATCTTTCTTAAGTTTAGCATTTTTTCCGCCAGTAGTTGTTCCTTGAATTCCTAATGGTTTTGTCAACTTCAGCGACTTTTTTCTTGTAGATCGTAAGATCCCAACTTTTTTTTAAAGATTCGTATTGCTCTAAAAGTTCCTTATTAATTATTATGGCTGTGTTTCTTGCAGTGTCAATAATTAGACAAAGCCATTGTCGTCCACAGCGGATAGCGATTGTGGACCATGATTTTCTGAATTCTAGGTTATCTAAGAATAATTTAGGTTGATTAGAGACTAATAAACCTTGTGGTAAAGAATTGGCCCTTAGATACTCTAACATAAGCGAACCGTGTATCTTGTTTCTTACAAGTCTTATTTTTGTGTTAAGTAATGTCTCAAACTCAATTGATTGAACTGCTACGGATTTTGGAAATAAGTCTCCAAACCCAGGTGGATCACTTAGTAATTTTTCGATAAACTCCTCTGTATATTATTATTATTATTTTTATTATTATTATTTCATTAATTACTGTGCCAGATCACCCATAGGCCTCAAGGCACAAACATGAAACAAAAGAGG
>JAXIUV010000146.1:0-10262 GCA_035593885.1 Eurycea paludicola | reverse complement strand
CGATTGCCCGGTTTTGCTAGAAGTCCAAGTGTTGCGTTTGTGAGCGAGGCGAGAGCGGTTCCGAGTGCCAGTGTCGGTTATACTCCGACAATAGTGCCCTCGATTACCCCTTTCACAACGTTCGCCACTATAACAACACCCTCTGTGCCCTATACGGCAATCCCAAGCACCGGATTCGGTTTACCGAATACAAGTAACATGGCCGCCATGCAACCCGTAATGGTGGACACTGCGCATGCTCCACAAGCTCCTCCCCCTGCAGTTCCGCCCCCTCAGGCGCCTAGTCACGTGGAACACGTAACTACGTCACTGCGCCAACGGAAGAAGTCAGGTGGTAGCAAGTCAACCATTAGCAGCACCACTACGTCATCGGATGAGTCAGAGCAAGATGGCCGCCGCCGAAAAACACATCACCGTAAACACAAATTAAATAAAAATGTCTCGCAAATAAGGAACGTTATTCCTATGTATTCCAAAAGCGGGCGGATCTCAATTATAGATCATTTGGAAACGTACACTCGTTTGATGAAAAGTCTAGATTTTTATAAAGGCTCGGACTTTATAAAATATTTATCTTGGACTTTCGCCGCGGACTCCCAGCAATTTTTCCAAAATAATAAACAAGAGGATTTTAAAACCTGGCCCGATTACCGACATGAAGTGATTGCTCATTTTTCACTTTACAAAAGTGACTGCGATGCTTTTAAGCACGCATATAATTTAAAATGTGGACGGTCAGAGCATCCTCGCGATTATTTACAAAATTTAAGGAACGCATTTACCCAAGCAGACCCGGACTTTAATGAAAGTTCCAAACAATTTCGCTCTGCATTTTTTCACGGCCTGCCCGATCCCATGAAAATGGTGTTGTGCCATGAATTCAATCCCTCCAAGCATTCAGTGGAATGGATCCTCCTGCATGCAAAGCGCATGTATGATACCTGCACTGATGATAAGAACAAAGGCAAAAATTCTGAAACGTGTGTTGTATCAAGTACACCGCAGGAAACTTTAATGCTGGAACCATCCAACAAAGGCACCACGAGCAGATCAAGAAATAGGAGGAATAAAAACAACAAAGAAGAGGAGGTTGTTACTATGGAAAAAGGAGAGCAACTGAACACAAGTGTTAGTACTACAGCACCTGTGGTAAGTACCCCTATCCAGCCAACTTCTCGAAATCCAACTCCTCCAATTCCAAATCAAAGCTCAATACTGAATGTGGAGGCTCCACCTTATGACCCAAACGTCATGACTGTTACCAGTGAGTACTATCAGCCACGCCCTCAGAACTATTACCAACAAAGGGGGACAACGTATTATCCCAACAACCAACGTCGTGGTGGAGGACGAGGCCAATGGTTAAATAACCAAAGCCAAGAACAGAATGTAGGATATGACAACCAGCAACAAGGCCAAAACCCTAACTATAGGCCCAGGAACCCAAATTACCGGAGTAACCTCAGTATATTGGAACAACGGCTGGAAGAATTGGAACAATACATGAAGATCATGAGGGAGCATAAAGGCAGCACAGTTACTGTAGCACCAAGCCCGAATCCCCAGGTCACAGTGTCTGCTCCACCAGCCAAGGACCAATGACTAGTCCCGAATACTCCGACCCCAAAACCAACAGCTGAAGACGTTAAAAATGAACTAAAGAAAAACTGGTCCAGCATGGAAGAATTGTGTAAAATTAAAAATGAAGAGAGAAACAGGAAAATAGGTATCTCAATACCAACCCCAGAACCAAGCAAGCAAGAAGAAACAACCGAAAACAAATTAAAATCAAGAACCTGTGCGCTAATTCAGGACACAAGTGCTCCAAAGGCAATCCCTAATACCAATATAAACAAAATAACTAAAGAAAAGGACATTCCTAAAATGAAGCAGAAAATCCATGACAATTCTCATTTTGTGTGTGACCTACGCCAAGAATCCGACAGGTACTACGCCAAAGTGACTTTGGAGAAGCACTGGACCGTTGATGCCCTGTTAGATACCGGATCTGAGGCCACACTTATGTCCAAGAAAATTTACATGTTTCTGCACAAGGATATTTCTCAGGAAGAGGCATATGCAAAATTATCCCAAACGGAGGAAGACAGACTACACAACGTTAATGGTGATGAAGTGCCCATCTTGGGCATTGCGGACATTGACATCCAAATCGGAAAGCACCACATGAGGCACCCCATGGTCATTGTTGATCTGGATAGCCTAGACGTACTACTAGGTGGAGATATCTTGAAAAGATTAAGCCCTCTATTGGACTACTTCAATAACGTGCTCTGGGCGCAGGTAAAGAGGCCCATACCACTTAGGAGGAACCAAAGAAAGACCATAGAGGCCCGCAGAGCCCACATGGTAGAAAAAAGGCCAAATGTAGTGGAAATATACCTCCAAAACTGCCGAACTCCAGAAGTCACAGTTATTACACCTGAAGGAACCCAAACAAAAGATGGTACCGTTGTACTCAGCAAAGAACAACAATGGAAAATGCAGCTCCATGATGATTGCCTTCGATTTTATGCCAATGACATCACCGTTGACCAAGATGGCCTACCCGAAGAAGGTCCAAAACAAACTAGGGTCCTGACGCGACTGACCAAAAATATACAGAAAGGATGGAGTATGCCGGTGTACTTTAAGGAACAAATAACACCCACTATGGCTCAATTATCCTTTTCTGAAGAAAGGTCATCCTTGTCTATAAAATTATGGAATGAATTAAACACGAATGAACCGGTTGCGTGGTACCAAGCCGAAGACTGTCTAGAGGGAGAAGACAACAGAAGAATCATTGGACACGCTATGATGTGGATACAAATTGGTGACCTATGCATGTACCATAACTTAGACATATCCAATGATGAAATTCCAATTTGTCATATCGCTTCAGACATCATGCACCGCCTAGCAACATTTTCGGATTTGGCCAGAGGTGAAATCTGGACAAGGTTAAGTAGGAACCCCATGGACTTTCAAGACCGGGATCAGGCATTCAAATCCAAACAAATGCTTCCTTACGCAGTGGAATTATGCATCAAAGAAGACGTGGAATTACCTCCCCACACCTGTTTAAACAAGATAGAACTGAAAATTCGGAAGAATCAATCATTAATTAATCACTGTGATGTATTAATAAACATGAATAAAACCTATTCTACCATGGATCTAGAATTACCACACACCCCGCTAGTGAACGTCTCTTCTAAATTCTGTTATATTTTACTCAACAATAAAGGACCCTTACCCAGGAAATTATCCAAAGGACAGAGTTTTGGTTTTGGAATCTCAGATTCATATTACACCATGGACTTATGCAATCAAATTATTGGAGTCACTGAAGAAATGTACATGCCGGATGAGTTAATCTGTGAAACAGTTTACTCCAAACCATGCGGTGCATTTGAGACCATGTCCCTATATCCACGAGACGATATCTCCCCAGAAGAAGTTTCCGTTACTATCAACAAAAAGGAAGTAATAATATCAATTGTTGCACCCGAATTGGAATATTGTAACGAAGCAGCAAACATTCGACCATGTACCGGCGGAGGACATACCGTCTCGTCCATCACCAGGGACTTGTCAGAAAAGTTAGAGGAAGAGAACGAGATTGGTGTTAAAGAAGCTTTTCCAGGTTTTAATGAAATGATTGAAGAGCAGATTGAGAAAGCCACTGGATTAGAGAACAACCCAGAAAAGAAATCCGCTCTGCGCAATTTATTCAATAAACACCAAAAAGTTTTTTCAAAAGACTCCTATGATTGTGGAGGTACACACCTACATGTAACTCGCATACCTCTAAACCCAGATGACCCACCAATCTTCAGAAGACAATATAGACTACCCCTGCAATCCTTGGAAGATATCGCGAAAATAGTCAACGAACTTGAAGAAAGAAAAATAATTAGGCAGGTGCACAGCACCTTCAATACCCCTATACTTGCAGTACTGAAACCGAACGGTAGCTGGCGCCTCTGCGCTGATTTAAGAGCTATAAATAGAAAGGTGAACCAGTCAAGATGGCCGCTACCTTACATTGACCAAGGACTAGCCCAAATCCGTGGTTCCAAGATATTCACTACGTTGGATCTCACTAGCGGATACTGGATAGTACCTGTAGCGGAGGAAGACCAACACAAACTGGCCTTTCAATTCGGTGGTAAACAATATTGTTGGACCCGCACTCCCTTCGGTTATATTAACTCCGGCAGCGAATTTAACATATTTGTCACAAAAGCATTACCAGATGCAACCGAACGAGGCACCCTCACGTATGTGGACGACATACTGATCAAAAGTGAAAACTTTGAAAGCCACCTTATGGAACTCGATCACGTCCTATCACAACTGTACGAAGCAGGAGCACGAGTATCGTTACAAAAGGCATGCTGGTGTCGGAAGAAGGTTAATTTCCTAGGCCACGAAGTTACTGCCGAGGGTCTCAACATACAAGAAAAGAAATTAAAAACCATTGCCAAACTAAAAACACCTTCAAATGTTTCAGAAATCCGTAGTTTATTAGGAATCACAAATTATAGTCGAAAGTTTATTGAAAATTATTCAGAAATCGTACAGCCACTCTTACACTTATTGAAGAAGGACACACCATGGGATTGGACAGCAAAATGTTCACTTGCAGTACAAACATTAAAAGAAAAATTGTCCAAAGCACCATGCCTGGCATACCCCATACGAGGCAAGGAATTCTTTCTTGAAGTAGCACATTCAGAAAATGCTCTTTCAGCAGTCTTGTACCAGAAACAGGATAAAATTGGTAAAATAATCTCCTACGGGAGCAAAACCTTATCACCAGTAGAAAGAAAATTTTCCGATTGTGAAAAGGCACTCTTTGCGGCCGTATGGGCCACCCAACATTTTCGACCTTTCATTCAAGGAGAAAGGATAATACTGGAAACGTGCCACCAATCTCTCCAATTTCTTGGAAGCGAGAAAATACGAGATGGGAACGTATCTGGTACTCGCATCACAGCTTGGGTACTGGCCATGCAAGACTTCCCCATGGAAATTAAATACGCTAAAAACAAGAACAACATGTTGGCACAAGGATTGGCAGACCTCCATGATTGCTGCCAAGAAGATGATTGCTGCATTGCCATCATGTCCGAGTTGTCGCCATTCGCGGACTCACCACACAAAAGTTATGAAGAAAGCACCGATTCGCTATTACCTACCGTATATGTTGACGGATGCTCGTTCAGGGAAAAACTGGAAGACGGTTCCACCATTGTAAGAGCTGGAATAGGCAATGTATGGATCAACGACTTCCCCACAGCCCCTATTTCAGCCTCTTTGGGCAATAAAACAAGCCAAGTGGCCGAACTACTATCCGTTTTGTTAGCTGTAACAACGGCGAAAGAACATTATATGAAAGAAATAGCAATCGTTACCGACTCCATTTACGTAAGAAATGCTTTTGTCGAATTTCTGCCAATATGGAAAAGAAACAACTGGAAATGTCTAAAGGGAAAACCCTTAAAACATGGAACTTTAATCAAACATATTGACGATATGGTTCAAGAAAGTAACATGACCATACGATGGAAAAAAACAAAAGGGCACTCTAAAATCGAAGGTCAAGAAAAGGAATACAATGACAAAGCAGATCAGTTAGCAAACACAGGCGCTATAAAAGGCCCACTGATGGACTTCGACTATTTGCTAGCACCGAAGAAAGTAGAAGTGGTAACTCGCCAACAAGAGATAGACCAAACAAGAAAAATCGTAGAATGGTCACGAGATACTCCAAATCCAGACCTTATTGCTGCCCAACAAAATGACCCCATCATAGGAACTATGTATAATTACATTAAGGATAATTCCTACACAATACCTGAAACAGTGATAAAAGATGAAGAATTTCGTCTCATGATAAGATACAAAAAGAGATTCAAACTACATGATGGACTACTAGTCAGAGAAACTAAGGATAAAAATTTACAATGGGTTGTACCAAAGTCCTTTAGAGGAATAATGTTAGACCACGCCCATAATGAAATCACGTCCGGACACCGTGGAGCAAAATGTACCATGGCAATACTGTCGGAAGTTGCATATTGGCCACACATGATGCAAGATGTAGAACTATTCTGCAAAGGATGCCTTACGTGCGCCCAATTCCAACCAAACATTCCGAAATTGTCTCACAGAGCACCACTGTCCAAAAGGGGGATTACACTACCGTGGTCAGACATCCAAATTGATTACATTGGACCCGTAACACGTTCTGCTAAAGGCAATAAATATCTGCTTACCATAGTCTGTCTATTCACTAAATGGGTTGAATGCATTCCTACTACAAATTGTCGAGCAGACACCACAGCCGTTACACTAATAAACCATGTTTTCAGCAGATTTGGACTACCCCAAAGGATCTCATCAGATCGTGGCAGTTCATTTACCGCAGACGTCATGGCCCGCATGTGGCAAATTCTAGGTGTCAAACGACAATTGCATATTGCGTATCATCCCGAAAGTAGCGGTACCGTGGAGAGATATAACCAATCCATAATCAACGTTCTGAAAAAGTTCGTGAACGAAAATGGGAAAGACTGGGACCTCAAACTTCCTCTGGTGCTCATGGCAATTAGGGCCACTCCCTCCGCCAGCACAGGATTCAGCCCATTTGAACTCCTCACAGGTCGTAAAATGGTCACACCAACCCATCTTCTCTACAAAACGAATGATCAGACCTTGATTACTTCCTCTTCTGTCTTTGAATATATAACAGACCTCCGAAAACACCTACAATACGCGTTCTCCCACGCACAAACCAATCTGGAGAAGTCTGCAGAGACTTCCAAGACCCATTTTGATAAGCGCGCTATGGGAAAAGAATACGAAATTGGTGATGAGGTTTATGTATATAACTTTCCAAAGAACCAACAAAAGGAACATACATTTTTGCCCTCATGGAGGGGCCCTTTTCAAATCATTGATAAAGTGTCACCGGTGGTGTACAAAATTGAAATGAGGATCAATGGTGACACGGTGGAAAAGTATTTCCACGCTAATCAGTTGAAAAGGCGGCACCCTGAATATGTAGCCAAAAGTTTAGAAAGAGAAGAAATAGCTGAAGAAATCTAAAACAAGAAAACCTGAGCTCACATGATATATCCGGATATTGTATATAACTTGTACTATAGACTGCAGTCATTGTGTATAATGTAATGTAATATGAAATGTTTGCATATGTATATATTCTCTCTCGTATTTGTTCTCTGTTAGTCCAGGTCCCAATGGGGCCGCAACATTTTGCTTTGTATCTTGCAGCTACCCATCATGAACCCTTGGGTCCTGTCGTGGCTATGGTGGATCGGTGGAAACCTGTGGAGTAACGTGGTACCATGTCTCGCAAGAAGTGCTTTGGTGGACAAAGACACAACTTCGGTTCAAGAGACCAGTCCTATCCGAGGCTCCATCCAGTCCAGTTATCCAGTTCCTCCTACGACAGATGCAGATCCAATTATCGAAAAGGGTCCAGACAGCGGAGTGGTGCTGATCGAAAGCAATGGGTTGCTGCTATCCGACTTCAAAACCATCACACAGACCATCTTTGTGGACTTGGACGTATCTACATTCTTGGACCAACAAATCAAAAAACCTGATAATGTTGACGCTGATTTCCTCACGTGGTTTGAGAGCCACGTAAAGAGAACCAACAACGCCATGAAGGAGATGTTGCTTCAGCTAAAAAAGACACTGACTACAGATCCGACAAAACAATTTCCCGTTGACACTGTGCACTCTGCAGTAGAAACACCAAAGAGAACACGTCGCTGGGTTGGTGGTCTTGTGGTTGGAGTAATGACTTTGCTTTCCGTTGTCGGCTCTGTGGTTGGCACCACCATGAATGTGGCGAATCAGTTTTCAACCAAGGATCTTGCCCAAAAGACTGAGTACTTGTCCGAGCACGTCGTACGTATCTACGACCACCTTCAAGAACAACGCACTCTAAACAACAAGATCCTCACACTTATCAACGAAACCGTGGTCCTACAAAGTGTTCAGCAAGCAAAGGTAAACCAGGAAATGGAATTTTTTATACGTTCCAATGTCTTCAAGCCAGCATTGCTCAACTTTTTAGACCCAGTGAACTTTGTTACAACTGACTATTTAAGAAAAGTACAATCAAGTATTGATCTACTATCACAAGCCAAAATCCCATTATACCTTGTCCCACTAGAAACTATTAACAAAATCATTAATGACATTCATCGAATCCCCTCAGTCAGTATGCAGCTGAAAGTCGCTATTGAAATGGGATCGGCACTTCCTATCTTTATTGACTCAGACAATACTAAAATCAGTTTTGTTATTAACATCCCCATTGTGAAACTTGAAAATATCTTCAATACCAAACAAATCATCAATGTTGGTACTTGGCAGAATGACACTTACATCAAGATCAACGCTCCAAAGGTAGTCGCGTATCAAAACTGGACGAGAAAAGACTATCTGGTTCCAAAGTTAGAGACTTGTCTTCCCTTCAAGGGGGATAACCATCTTTGCGCCGGAAAACCTTTTATCCCCAACACACAGAAACTGTTATGCGGCATCCAAAGAACCTCTGATCAACTTTCCTGTGATGTCACAATCACCAAACCAAAACTTGATGAATCTAACACTATCACAAAAGCAGTTGGAAACAGATGGTTAATTAGTACGAGAATGGAAACAATGTCTATCCTTGACACTGCTCAACATACTCAGAAAACAATATCTGTACCTTACCGTGTTTTCTTTATGTATATTCCTAAATCAGTAATAGTAACCCTCGGTGATGAAATACTGTTCCATATTAGTACTGATCCAATAACTTCTCATGTAGAACATGTCAATTTGTTTAAAGATATAGAAATACCAATTGATGAAAACATAGACATCATTATGAAAGAAAAGAAATCTAATTCTATGCAAGTAAAATTAGTCACAGATGATATTTCCAAAGTAGCAAGTTTGAAACTATCTGATATTGATGTTGAAAGGTTGGAAGTATTACAATCTAAATCTGTATGGGTCCCTGGATACATTGGCATCATTAGCGCTATCTCATTTGCTATTGTCTGGTCATCTCTATTAACAATTGCCATATTCTGTGCATTTACCCGCATCAAAGCCCTAAAAGTATATAATGAATCAAAATCCACTTATGAACTGAAGAAACTAATGAATTATGAACCAACTATTATTCCAGTCCGTGATCTCAACCCACCATGCAAATGCACCCATGAAATTGACACTATCACTCTATCCAGGGCCGGCGCTACCATTAGGCGAGGGTAGGCGGTGGCCTCCTCTTTGATTTTTTGCTTAAGGGCGCAAAATTAGGAGGGGCGCCGCCAACCCTCGCAACTCTTTTTTTTGTACATTTAAAAACATTTTTTTTTTAAAGATAAAATTACTTCCCATCCCGCCGCCGCCCATATATAGTCGCGCGGCTCGCGCCCCACCTTGCCTAAGCGCCTTGGGGTCGGGTCACGTGGTGTGCGCAATGCGCTAGACTGAGGCTAATAGCCTAATGGTCGACTATACCCGTCAGTCAGCCAGAGCCAGGCGGGCGGAAAGGGATAGTGGTGGTGCCTGCTAGTTGGTGGAGGAGGGCAGGGGTGAGAATAATTAAGTTAGGGTGAGTGTCTGTCAGTGAGTGACTTGGCTTGTTGGCGTGAGCGTGACCGCCACACGTGCGCACTGCATGCACCCCCAGGCTTGCCAGCCCTGCCTGCCGCGCATCGTGCGTCATCATAGTGCGTGCCTGCTGCTGGCTCTTGGCGCGTTTTCACCCCGTGCCTGCCGGCCGCGTGTGCGGCGTGTGTGAGTGACTTACACTTGGGGCTGGGACAATGGTCATGGCCTACCTGGGCTGGGCTAGGGCCTGGTGGGTCACTGATAGTTACAGTGTCCAGGCCTGCAACAGCGGCGCCGACGGCAACAACAGACTTCCTGCTCGTGCCCGGACCGGACGGACTGGACGGGAGAGGAGCGGAGGAGGACTGACCGGACCTGCTGTGCTGCTGAACTGCAGTAGTGCTGCTCTAGTTTACCCTCAAACACACTTAGAAGACCTGGCGGCACTGGCTGCTGCCTGCCAGCCTGATTGAAGTCGGGGCGGGTAAGTTTTTTTAAACTGTGTCTGTTTGTTTGTATATGTAGTGTAGAAAACTCAAGATTTACTTCAGTTTTGCTTTTGTATCATAAAAATTAAAAAGAGTCTGCGGCTTTTGATCGACTTG
>JAXIUV010000145.1:0-10268 GCA_035593885.1 Eurycea paludicola | reverse complement strand
GCGTGCGCGTGTCGCCCGCGTGAAGAAGAGCTGTGTGAGCCGCCGCTCCAGCTCTACGGGCATCGCGTGTGAGCCGCGGCTCCGCGATTCGCCCTGCGTGAGGACTCACGGCTGTGCACAGTGTCACACCACGTGTGCAGGCCGCCGGTTATACGAGCTGTATCGAGCCGCCGCTCCAGCTCCAGGCGTCACGTGCGAGCCGCTGCTCCGTGACTGCCTCTGTATAGCTGCCACTCCAGGAGAGCTGTGGGTGCACCTAGACATCAGACACACCGTGTGGAGCCGTCGCTCCACGGTGTGAGTGCCTACAATACGCCACCTGACCATCCAAGTAGCGTGGAGCCGCCGCTCCGCTACAAGGACATACTACAACCTGGTGGAGCCGTTGCTCCCAGAAATAGTGATATCCCAAGAGAGAGAGCTGATATCACCCCATCAGCAGCGTGGAGCCGCCGCTCCGCTGCCAAAGACCGTCCCACTGCCTGGTGCACAGTGTGCACTCCTGTCCTGGAGAGCAGTGTGGAGCCGCAGCTCCACTGTCGGAAGAGGGCGCCCAGTGGAGCCATCGCTCCTGGGAAGAGAGGGACAACACAGAGACCATCGAAATACATCCATCCACTGCGTGTGAGTACCCATAACTGCCATTAAATCGCATAGTGTGGCCTCACATCCTACAAGAGCAGCTATAATGAGCCAAGCAGCATCAACAAACGCAGCTGCTGCACCAGCAGCTGCTGGTAGTAGCAACTCAGGCAGAGAAGCTGCCCTGCGCCCATTCGACATATACAATGAGGCATCCACTGTAGGAGCCAGGTGGCCCCTCTGGGTACAACACCTAGAGATGTACTTTGAGCTTGAAAACATTGAGAACAAGAAGAAAATGAGGACACTTCTGCTGTTTCACATTGGCGCGGAAGGCAGGAAACTATTTAATACCCTTGAAAACACAGGAGCGGCAGATGACTACGACGCTGCAAAAGCAGCTTTTGCAAGATACTTCAGCCCATCCATTAACCCAGACTATCATGAGCTGAAAATGAGGCAAATGACACAACACAAAGGAGAATCCATAGATGCCTTCCACTCTAGACTCAGAGAAGCAGCTGGACCATGTGACTTCCCACCCATGTTTTTAGAACGGTCCATACGAGCACAAGTAATATATGGCGTTTTCTCTGAAAAACTGCGCAGGCAAATCCTAGCGGAGCCCAAAATGCCGCTGCATCGAATCTTAGAAATAGGGCGTCAGAGGGAAATATCAAGCTCCCAATTCTCTCAAAAATAGAAGCGGCAATAAGAAAGATGAAACTGGAACCGCCCGAAGGGAAAGACACAGCGGCAGTAGCAGCAGTCAGCACAAGGAACAAGCGATGGTCTAAGTCACGCTCATATAGCAGTAACCCCGACAAGTCAGACGCTGCCCGCAATAAATGTGACAATTGCGGAGGGTATCACCAAGGAAGGAGCTCATGCCCAGCTGCAGGGAAAGAATGCTCCAACTGCAATGGCATGAACCACTTCGCAGTTATGTGCCGGTCGAAGAGACACCAGAACCCTGCTCCAGACAAACCCATGAAAACGAGGACCAAACGCAAAGCCAGGGTAGTGGAAGAAGTACAAACTGAAGGTGAAGAAGAAGGAGATACGGAAGAGATATCAGAAGAGGAAGAAGACACAGAAGAAGAAGCGGCAACAAATGCCATCAAAATTGCACCCAGAAGAATAGCAAAAATTAGGCTTGTATCATCAATCACCAACCCAACCCGTAAAGACAGGCCACACATGAAGCCCAAATGCACCATCCTAATTGAAAATTCACCTCAGAACGTAATAGTAGACACGGGAGCAGCGGTTAACGTCATCTCAAGACGTGCCTTCGACCTGCTGTCACCCACACCTGTGCTGGGCCCCGCAAGTGTCATCCTCATGGCGTATGGCTGCTCTGAACTGCTTCCCATAGTTGGCACGTTCAAGACCAACATATCCTTCAAAGAACACAGAGCAAAGGTGAAATTCCATGTTGTGGACTGTGACACCGAAACGTTACTGGGGTGCAAATCTGCGATTCGTCTAGAAATTGTAAAATTCGCGTTTGACCTGTGTGAAGCCACTTTTGCAGGCCTGCTGGGACAACACCCGAAATTGTTCAAAGGCATTGGCCGTAGGAAAGGGAAATACGTCAAGTTACACATTGACAAATCCATCCCGCCAGTGGCCAACAAACACCGGCGAGTGCCATTCCATCAGAGAGACAAAGTAAAGGCAGAACTCGAGGATCTTGAAAACCAAAACATAATTGAAAAAGTTTGTGGCCCCACCCCCTGGGTTTCACCGATGGTAGTGGCCAATAAACCTAAGCAACCTGATAGAGTTCGCATCTGTGTGGACATGAGGAGGCCCAACGTAGCAATCAAGCGGGAACGCCACATCACCCCGACAGTCGACGACTTGCTGGCTGAGCTAACTGGAGCAAATGTCTTCTCCAAACTAGACCTGCGATCTGGATATCATCAAATCCCTCTACATCCAGACTCCAGGTACATAACGACATTTTCATCCCACGTTGGGCTGAGACGATATAAGAGACTTAATTTTGGGATCTGTTCAGCTGCCGAGGTATTTCAGAATGAGATACGCTCTATTATCCATGACTTAGAAGGTGCCATCAATGTCAGCGATGACATCTTAGTATTTGCAAAGTCACCGTCCGAACATTACAAGAGATTAGCTGCAGTCCTGGAGCGACTAGAAACCATGGGGCTCACCCTACATGCAGACAAGTGCGAATTCGGGAAGAAGGAGCTGGAATTCTTTGGGTTCATATTCAACGCCAAAGGCATTTCAGCAGACCCAAAGAAAGTCGCTGACATCAAGTCTGCTGCACCACCCCAGTCTGCCAGTGCAGTGCGGAGTTTTCTGGGAATGGCTACATATTGCGGCAGGTTCTTGCCACACCTAGCGACAGCTTCTGAACCGCTGCGACAACTAACAAGATCTGACACCAGATGGGAATGGCCACAGGAGTGTGATCATGCATTCCAATGCATCAAAGATGGTTTGTCAGCGGAGACCACCCTAGCCTACTTTAATATGGACCACAAAACTGAACTGGTTGTTGACGCGAGCCCCGTGGGGCTGGGGGCTGTGCTAACACAAAAGAACCCCCATGAAGAAATACTGCCCATTGCATACGCAAGCAGAGCGTTGACTGGAGTAGAACAAAGGTATTCACAAATTGAGAGAGAGGCGATAGCGGTGCTGTGGGGATGTCGTCACTTCCACCTGTATGTGTATGGACACCCATTCACCATCTTCACAGACCATAAACCTATGATTCCAATCTTTGCAGGCACCGCTCCTCATCCACCAGCCCGCATCGAAAAGTGGATGCTCCAATTGCAAATGTATACCTTTGACCTTCAATACAGAGCTGGACATGACAACCCTGCTGATTTTCTATCTAGACACCCGAGACCCATCACTGTAAAGGAGTCCCAAATTGCAGAGGAGACAGAGGCGCATGTAAACATGATCCTAGAATGCTCCAAACCAACAGCAATCACCATGCCCGACCTGATCGAGCATACCAAGTCAGACTACTGCCTATCAAAAGCTCTGAAGGCCCTTGAAATGAATGACTGGAACAGATTTCTCACGACCCCCCTCGTGGGACCACGAAGGACCAAGTATCCTTCCTAAAACGCATATTTGAGGTTCGCCACGAATTGTCATCGTCGTCAGGGGGAGCCCTGTTGAGAGGGGACAGAGTGGTAATCCCACATGCTCTTATACCACAAGTGCTACTGAATGCCCATGAAGGCCATCAAGGCATCAACAAGACAACAAACAGGCTACGCCAGAGGATGTGGTTTCCCAATATCAAGGAGTGGGTGACAGACATGGTGTCCAGATGCACGATGTGCACAGCCAATAGTACACCATCGCCCCCAGACCCGGTCCTCTGCCCAGACCGTGGCTCTTTTCCATGGGAGAAAATAGCCGTGGACTTCTCCAAAATCACAGCAAACGATTACCTACTGGTAATTATTGATGAGTTCTCGAGGTACCCGGTAGTAGAACCAGTAAAGAGCACCGGAGGGGAAGAAGTAATTCCGACGTTTGAGAAAATATTCGCAGAGCATGGTCTGCCAGTAGTTTTGAAGAGCGACAACGGCCCTCCTTTTCAAGGAAAACAATTTGCTGCGTTTCTAAAATCTCTAGGAATTGAACATCATAAAATAACACCGTGCTGGCCCCAGGCCAACGGAGACGCCGAAAGATTTATGAGATGTTTAAACAAGACAGTGCGGATTGCTTCCAACGAAGGCCAAGGGTGGCTCACGGCAGTATACCAATTTCTGAGGAACTATCGTGCGACCCCCCATGCTTCCACAGAGGTGTCCCCAGCGGAGGCGTTCTTCCAGAGAGTAGTGAGAGACACTCTGCCGCGGTCTGAAGGGTACACACCAAAAGTAATAAACATGCAAGAAGTTGAACTCAAAAGAAGAGTTACCAACGATCGTGCAAGCGCGACCCGCAGAGCCAAAGAGAACACTTTTGCTGTGGGAGACACTGTATTCGTGAAAAACAGGAACAGGTCCATGAAGTCTCACCTCCCGTTTGAACCTGACCAATGGACAGTAGTGGACATTGAAGGGACAATGGTGACTGCGGCCCTATTGAACGAACAAGTGTGTCGCAACGCATCATGGTTCAGGAAGGTTCCTGAACAAATGTGGAGAATGTCAAGTGGACATGAGAGAAGTGACCAGTCAGACCGAGAGAATGAAGACGAGAGTGAAATTGATTCCAGTCTGAGTGAGAATGAACAACTCGAGAACAGCATCGGCGAAGAGAACATTCCTCCAGATCTAGACGCCCCACTGATGCACAACCCTACACAGAATAGAGAATCACTACCAGATCCCGAGAGCGTGAGAAGACCAGGTTTGAGATCTAACCCTACCCCGTCTTCAAGGTTAAGAGACTACTACATGTAGAAATGTAATGTAAGTTGAGAGGGATGTAAGGTCCACACTTCCGGGTTGGTGCCAAGGAGCACCCGGAAGCTGGGCCACTACTAGACAGGCAGTCTAGTGTTTAGGCGTCGCCGAAGGGTGACGTCAATAGTTTAATAAAGGTTGGGCGACCCGAGGATTCAGGGTCAGTTGCCCGGAGCAGATACCGTGTCCGTGTATGATTTAGTGCAACCTCACACTGGCGACGAGGGCTATTCGACCCCGCCCCGTGCGCGTGTCGCCCGCGTGGAAAGGAGCTGTGTGAGCCGCCGCTCCAGCTCTACGGGCATCGCGTGTGAGCCGCTGCTCCGCGATCCGCCCTGCGGGAGAACTCACGGCTGCACACTGCGTCACACCACGTGTGCAGGCCGACAGTGATACGGGCTGTATTGAGCCGCCGCTCCAGCCCCAGGCGTCACGTGGAGCCGCTGCTCCGTGACTGCCTCTGCACAGGCTATCACCCCAGGAGAGCTGCAAGTGCACCCGGATACCGGACACCGTGTGGAGCCGCCGCTCCACGGTGTAAGTGCATACCATACACCACCTGACCACCAGAGTAGCGTGGAGCCGCCGCTCCGCTACAAAGACACACCACAACCTGGTAGAGCCGCTGCTCCCAGACAGAGTGACATCCCTGGAGAGAGATATCACCCATCAGCAGCGTGGAGCCGCCGATCCGCTGCAGAAGATTGTCCCGTGCCTGGTGCACAGTGTGCACTCCTGTCCTGAAGAACAGTGTGGAGCCGCCGCTCCACTGTTGGAAGAGGGCGCCCAGTGGAGCCGTCGCTCCTGGGAAGAGAGGGACAACACAAGGAACTCTGAAAGACATCTATCCGCTGCGTGTGAGTACCCAGAACTGTCATTTAGCCGCATTGGGTAACCTCACATCCCACAAGAACAGCCATAATGAGCCAAACACCAGCAACAAACGCAGCCGCCGCACCAGCAGCTACTAGTAGTGGCAATTCAGGCAGAGAGGCTGCCTTACGTCCATTCGACATATATAATGAAGCGTCCACTGTAGGATCCAGGTGGCCCCTCTGGGTACAACACCTAGAGATGTACTTTGAGCTCGATAACATTGATAACAAGAAGAAAATGAGAACACTTCTTCTGTTTCACATTGGAGCAGAAGGCAGGAAATTATTTAATACCCTTGAGAACACAGGGGCGGCAGATGATTATGACGCAGCAAAAGCAGCTTTTGCTAGGTACTTCAGCCCATCCATCAACCCAGACTATCATGAGCTAAAGATGAGGCAAATGACACAACAAAAAGGGGAGTCCATAGATGCATTCCACTCTAGACTCAGAGAAGCGGCTGGACCATGCGACTTTCCACCAATGTTTCTGGAAAGGTCCATAAGGGCACAGGTAATTTATGGCGTTTTCTCTGAGAAACTACGCAGGCAGATCCTGGCGGAGCCCAAAATGCCGCTACAACGAATACTGGAAATAGGGCGTCAGAGGGAAATCTCAAGCTCCCAATCCTCTGAGATTGAAGCGGCGATACGAAAAATGAAACTAGAACCACCTGAAGGGAAAGATGCAGCGGCAGTAGCAGCAGTAAGCACAAGAAACAAACGATGGTCCAAGTCAAGATCGTACAGCAATAACCCCGACAAATCAGACGCAGCCCGCAGTAAATGCGACAATTGTGGAGGATACCACCAAGGAAAGAACTCCTGCCCAGCCGCAGGAAAGGAGTGCTCCAACTGCAATGGCATGAATCACTTCGCAGTTATGTGTAGATCGAAAAGACACCAAAACCCTACCCCAGACAAACCCACGAAAACGAGGACTAAACGTAGAGCCAGAGTAGTGGAAGAAATACAAACTGAAGGGGAGGAAGAAGGAGATACGGAAGAGATATCAGAAGAGGAGGACGACACAGAAGAGGAAGGGGCAACAAATGCCATCAAAATTGCTCCCAGAAGAATAGCAAAAATCAGACTTGTGTCATCAATCACCAACCCTGCCCGAAAAGACAGGCCACACATGAAGCCCAAATGCACAATCCTAATTGAAAATTCACCCCAGAATGTAATAGTGGATACAGGGGCAGCGGTCAACGTCATATCCAGACGTGCCTTTGACCTGCTATCTCCCACGCCTGCGCTGGGCCCCGCAAGTGTCATCCTCATGGCATATGGTTGCTCTGACCCGCTTCCCATAGTGGGCACATTCAAGACCAACATATCCTTTAAGGAACGCAAAGCAAGAGTAAAGTTCCATGTGGTAGACTGTGACACCGAGACACTACTAGGGTGCAAATCCGCGATTCACCTGGAAATTGTAAAGTTTGCATTTGACCTGTGTGAAGCCAGCTTTGCGAGCCTGCTAGGGCAACACCCTAAACTGTTCAAAGGCATCGGCCGCAGAAAAGGGAAATACGTCAAGTTGCACATCGACAAATCAATCCCGCCAGTGGCCAACAAACACCGGCGAGTGCCATTCCACCAGAGAGATAAAGTAAAAGCAGAGCTCGATGACCTTGAGAACCAAAATATAATTGAGAAAGTCCGTGGCCCCACCCCCTGGGTGTCACCAATGGTGGTGGCCAATAAACCTAAACAGCCGGACAGAGTTCGCATTTGTGTAGACATGAGGAGGCCCAATGTGGCGATAAAGCGGGAACGCCACATCACCCCAACAGTTGATGACTTGCTGGCAGAGCTGACAGGAGCAAACGTTTTCTCCAAACTGGACCTGCGCTCTGGGTACCATCAAATCCCTCTGCATCCAGACTCCAGGTACATAACTACCTTTTCATC
Organism: Eurycea paludicola; assembly: GCA_035593885.1. NCBI lineage: Eukaryota > Metazoa > Chordata > Amphibia > Caudata > Plethodontidae > Eurycea > Eurycea paludicola. The sequence goes on along the minus strand of JAXIUV010000145.1, from coordinate 2,476 downwards.
CCATGTTGGGCTGAGAAGATATAAGAGACTTAACTTTGGGATCTGTTCAGCTGCCGAGGTATTTCAGAACGAGATACGCTCGATCATCCATGACTTAGAGGGTGCCATCAATGTCAGCGATGACATCTTAGTCTTCGCGAAATCACCATCTGAACACTACAAAAGACTAGCTGCAGTCCTAGAACGACTTGAAACCATGGGGCTCACCCTACATGCGGACAAGTGCGAATTTGGAAAGAAGGAGCTAGAGTTTTTTGGGTTCATATTTAATGCCAGAGGTATTTCAGCAGACCCAAAGAAAGTCGCTGACATCAAGTCTGCTGCACCACCCCAGTCTGCCAGTGCGGTGCGGAGTTTTCTAGGCATGGCTACTTATTGCGGAAGATTCTTACCACACTTAGCGACTGCTTCTGAACCACTACGCCAGCTAACGAGGTCTGACACCCGCTGGGAATGGACACAAGAGTGTGATCAGGCATTCCAATGCATCAAAGATGGCTTGTCGGCGGAGACCACGCTGGCCTATTTCAATATGGACCACAAAACCGAACTAGTTGTCGATGCAAGCCCAGTAGGGCTAGGAGCCGTGCTAACACAAAGAAACCCCCATGAAGAAATACTGCCCATAGCATATGCTAGTAGAGCATTGACCGGAGTGGAACAAAGGTACTCACAAATCGAGAGAGAGGCGATTGCAGTGCTGTGGGGATGTCGTCACTTCCACCTCTACGTGTACGGACACCCATTCACCATCTTCACAGACCACAAACCTCTGATCCCGATCTTCGCAGGCACCGCCCCTCATCCACCAGCCCGCATCGAGAAATGGATGCTACAATTGCAAACATATACCTTTGACCTTCAATACCGAGCAGGACACGACAACCCTGCCGATTTTCTATCAAGGCACCCTAGACCTATCACTGCGAAAGAGTCCCAAATAGCAGAGGAGACAGAAGCGCATGTAAATATGATCCTAGAATGCTCCAAACCAACAGCAGTCACCATGTCAGACCTGATCGAGCACACTAAGTCAGATTACTGCCTCTCAAAAGCCCTGAAAGCCCTTGAAACCAATGACTGGAATAGATTTCTCACGACTCCTCGTGGGACCACTGGAGATCAAACATCCTTCCTGAAACGCATTTTTGAAGTTCGCCACGAACTGTCGTCATCGTCAGGAGGGGCCCTGTTGAGAGGGGACAGAGTGGTAATCCCACATGCTCTCATACCACAAGTACTACTCAATGCCCACGAAGGCCATCAAGGCATCAACAAAACAACCAACAGGCTGCGCCAGAGGATGTGGTTCCCAAATATAAAGGAGTGGGTGACAGATATGGTGTCCCGATGCACAATGTGCACAGCCAACAGCACGCCATCGCCCCCGGACCCAGTTCTCTGCCCAGACCGTGGCTCTTTTCCATGGGAGAAGATAGCAGTGGACTTCTCCAAAATCACACCAAATGATTACCTGCTGGTAATTATTGATGAATTCTCGAGGTACCCAGTAGTAGAACCAGTAAAGAGCACTGGAGGTGAAGAAATAATTCCGATGTTTGAAAAAGTATTCGCCGAGCATGGTCTGCCAATGGTTCTGAAGAGCGATAATGGCCCTCCCTTCCAAGGGAAACAATTTGCGGCGTTTCTAAAATCTCTAGGAGTTGAGCATCATAAAATAACACCATGCTGGCCCCAAGCCAACGGAGACGCCGAAAGATTTATGAGATGCTTGAATAAGACTGTGCGAATAGCTTCTAACGAAGGCCAAGGGTGGCTCACGGCAGTATACCAATTTCTGAGAAACTATCGTGCGACTCCACATGCCTCCACGGAAGTGTCCCCAGCAGAGGCGTTCTTCAAAAGGGTGGTGAGAGACACCCTGCCGCGATCCGACGAGTACATCCCAAAAGTAATAAACATGCCAGAAGTGGAATCGAAAAGGAGAGTTACCAATGAGAGAGCGAGCACGACTCGCAGAGCTAAAGAAAATACTTTTGCGGTGGGGGACACCGTCTTTGTGAAAAACCGGAACAAGTCAATGAAGTCTCACCTCCCGTTTGAGCCTGACCAGTGGACAATAGTGGACATTGAAGGAACGATGGTCACTGCTGCCCTGCAGAACGAACAAGTGTGTCGAAACGCGTCATGGTTCAGAAAGGTTCCTGAACAAATGTGGAGAATGTCAAGTGGACATGAGAGGAGTGGACAGTCAGTCCAAGGGACTGAAAGCAGGAGTGAACCTGACTCCAGTCTGAGTGAGAATGAACAACACGAGAACAGTATAGGCGAAGAGGACATTCCTCCAGATCCTGACACCACACTGATGCCCAACCGTACCCAAGTTAGAGAATCTCTACCAGACCCTGAGAGCGTGAGGAGACCAGGCTTGAGATCTAACCCTACCCCATCTTCAAGACTAAGGGACTACTACCTGTAGGAATGTAATGTAAGTTGAGAGGGATGTAAGGTCCAG
>JAXIUV010000144.1:0-10278 GCA_035593885.1 Eurycea paludicola | reverse complement strand
CCACCCCCTTTATTACATCACTTGTGTCACCAAACGTATTATTATTATTATTATTATTATTATTATTATTATTATTATTATTATTTAATTTTTGTAAGGCGCCACAGGCCTCAGAGCGCCCCAACAACAGTAAAACAGAGTACATTAAATCAGAAAGGAAATCCAGGGTTAAATCAGCCAGAGATCATAAGATGTTTTTTAGCATTAGTTTTGAAGCAGGTAAAAGATGCAGGCTCCCTTAGATCAGGCGGAAGGGTGTTCCACAATCTTGGTGCAGAAGCATCAAATGCAGACCCGCCAAAAGTGGAGGTCTTGAAGCGGGGTTCAAACAACTTGTTAGAGCCAGACGACCAAAGGTGTCTGGTTTCAGGGGCAAGGTGTATCCTCTCAGACAATCAATCAATCAATCAATCAATCAAAAGTTTTTACTGCGCGACAGTATGCGTCAGCTTCAGGCCGCGATAACAACAACATAAAACACAAACACTAAAACACTAAAATAAATAACTTCAGAGTAGGTAAAACAAGTGCAGAGCGTCCAGTAGCCATGACAGGGGAGCGATGGGGGGGTGGGTAAATGTTCACCGGTCAAGAACCCCTCATCCCTGGTCTCTGAAGTGGACTTTCAGGGCATGTTTGAAAGAAGACCACCGAGTGATGCGCTTAATGGAGTCCGGGAGCAAGTTCCAGGCTTTCGTAGCCGTGACTCCAATGGTGCGGCCCCCCTTCCTGGAGCGTTTATGATTGAGAACGGTGAGATCCCAGGCATGTTTGGATCTTTGAGGGCGAGTGTGTTTTGATTTCCTAAACCAGGAGGCGATGTATTTGGGGCCTATCTGGTGTACGGCTTTCCAGGCCCATGTGCACAGCTTGGCGGTAATGGTGGTTTTTATCGTGGCCCATCCAAGTTGTTGTCTGTGGGCCGTAAGGTGTGCGTGTCTGGGTAGCCTGTTAATCAGACGAATGGCCCTGTTTTGCAGTTTCTGGAGTTTGTGAAGGTGGGATTCCGAACAGCCTGCGTAAATCGAGCCACAGTACTGAATTTTGGAGAGAACCAAGGCCTGGCAAATGATTTTACGGTGTCTGTATGCCATCAGTGGTAGGATAGGGGCGAGTTTGTTCATCGTGTGATTGGCAGACTTCACCACCGTCTTGACCTGATTTTCAACGTCAAGGTCCGAATTCAGCATGACCCCCAGGTCTCGGCAGACCTGCGCGAATGTGGGGGGTCTCCCATGACCGATGGCCATGGCAACGCCAGATCATCATGGACTCTGGATCCCGGCACTAGGAGTGCTTCCGTCTTATCTGCGTTGAGACACAGATAGTTGGCAGCCATCCATGCGCGGGTCTCCCTGAGGCCACTTTCAATGGCGGGGGAGTCCCCGTGTTCGGCGCTTAGGTCCACCACTATCTGGGTGTCATCGGCATACATCTGGAAGGAGAGACCAGCTGTCTTTAGTAAGTCGGCCAAGGGGCGCATATAGATATTGAACAGGATCGGGGACAAAGCTGACCCTTGGGGCACCCCGAATGGGGTGGCCTTCGTGGTGGATTGTCGTCCTCCTGTTCTCACCATCTGCTCCCTGTCGGCGAGGAACGATTGGAACCAGGCGAGAGCTTGGCCTCCAACTCTTCCCACCATGGCCAATCTGTGCAATAAGATCTCATGATCGATAGTGTCAAATGCGGCCGATAGATCTAACAGAATTAAGACGGCTGGGGCTCCGGAGTCTGCGAGCCACAAGAGTCGTTCCCTCACATCCAGAACCGCCGATTCCGTACCTCTGCACGGCCTGAAGCCAGACTGAAGGTCGTGAAAGACGTCGGCCTTCTCCCATACGGGTTGGACCTGGTCAATCACGCACGCCTCTGTCAGCCTCGTCATTATCCGGAGCTGGGTGACCAGGCGATAGTTCTTGAATATGCCTGGGTTGGTCCCCACCTTTTTTAGGAGGGGGGTAACAACTCCGCATTTCCAGGCCTTGGGGACGGAACCTAGTTGGAGGGATGTATTGACCAGCAGCTGGAGGTCCGACTGGATGGTGTTAGCAAATTTGTCCTTGAGGATGGGAGTGGCGATTGGGTCTAGGCAGGAGCTAGAAGGCCCTAATGTTAGAAACTTGGCGAGGATCATGGGTTGAGTTAATGGGACAAAGTGAGTGAGCAGCGGAGAGACGGGGGGGTCTGTCCACGAGGGGTGGCCTGATTCGGGCAGCATGGGTCGAATGCAGGAGGTGTGATACCGGCTCTGAGATCGCTGACCTTTTTAATGAAGAAGGCATTGAGATTTTCTGCCAGTGCTGGATCGTGACTTCCCACTGGTGGGGGTGGGGTGGTGAAATCTTGTACAAGGGAGAAAAGGGCTCTCGGGGTGTTGGCGGCGGTGTCGATGGTGGAGGCAAGGAATTGGGACTTGGCTGTTTTTATGGCTCTGGAGTATGTGGTCCTGGGCTTAGTCAGGCTTGCTTTATCCGTAGCCAGACCGGATTTGCGCCATGTTCTTTCTAAAGCGCGGCCCTTTTTTTTTGAGAGTGCTCAGTTCCTTCGAGAACCATTTTTTCCTCAAATGGGTCCTGGGTGGAATGGACTTGAGTTTAGAGGGGCACAGGAATTGTTTAATTAGGTGTAGCTTGGTGTGAAAAATGGAGTCGGCTTCTTCAATTGAGTGCGACATGTCTATGATGAGGGACCAGAACAGCTCTATGTCGGTGGGGTTTACCAAATGCCATTGTTGAACCATTCTTTTCCCAGTCTTGTTACGTGTGGGTAACGTGGGTTGGGTGGCCCAGAATGGAGTTAGAGCCCCAACCAAAAGGTGGTCCGACCAGCTTATGAGGGTCGTATTAGCCTGTAGGTCGCCTAGTTCCCTCATGATGATAAGATCTAGTTTATTGCCTAGTCGGTGGGTGTGTTTGGATTCGGCCATACGTAGGTCTAACCCCTCACACATGGTAGTGAAGTTGAGGGCGGTGACGTCCTCTGGGTTGCCAATGTGTGAATTAAAATCGCCGCAGATGAAAAGGCGAGAGTGCTCCTGAAGTAGTTCCTCACAGACCTGTTGGAATTCCTCGATGAACTGTGTGTTGTTGTGCGGAGGATGGTAAATGCACATACAAGTCACCATGGTGGATTTGGAGGGGCCTAGCTTGAGAATGATGTACTCAAAGGTGGATGGTGTGGAGCTAAGTGAGAGGGGAGCGACTATCCAGTTTGACCTGTACACCATCATCACCCCCCCGCCTGTTCTGTGTAATCTAGGGGCACTCTGGCAACTGCATCCTTCTGGGAGGAGGTCTGTGATTGTGGTAGTGTCGCCTTCTTTTAACCAGGTCTCGGAGATCCCGAGCACGTCACAATTATATTCGATGATGGTGTCATGAATGAGAGTGCTACAGTTGCACACAGAGTGAGCATTGACCAACAGAAATCTCTTACCTGTTGTGTCCGTACTGAACCTCCCCCACCAGGTAGCTTCGTCCGTTGCGGTGTATCGGCGGTCAGGGCTGAGCGGGAGAATGCCGGAGCTTTGAGGCTCGGTGGCTGGTGTTAGCCTGGTAACCGGCACCGTGTGGGCCTGCTCTGCTGCTCTCGGCTGAGGCATGGTAGGGCCTGCTGAGGCAGAAAGGGAAAGTTGAGCAGGGCTGGCCGGGATGGGTGGAGCTTGGGTCGTCGTTGGTAGGACGCCATCACTGACCATGAGGAGGTCAGGGTGGTTGTCTCTCCTAGTGGGGGCTGGTGGTTCGGGCTCGCAACAGGCAGAGAGGTCCGAGGGGTAGTGACGGGTAAACAGGTCTCCCTATATGTCGCTGACCCTTTTGGATGGGGTCCAAGCGACAGGGTGGATTGGTGATAGGGCCTTATGGAGTGTGTCTGGGTCCATGAGGTGAATGGAGAGCGAAGGCTCTGATGGTGTCGTGGTCTCCCGGGATGGGGGAGCGTGAGCAGGTGAAGGAACCCCGTCCATGGCCCCTCCAGGGCCCTGACAGACCCCGACAGGACATTCACTTAGCCGGCTCACTTTGCCTGGCGGTGAGCTGGCTGGGTTACATCTCCTCCTTCCTGGGTGGGCGTGGCCACCGCCTTGTTGGTCGCCATGGTGCTGTTCTCCGGCGTCCTGCTGGAGGCCGCCATGATGGAAGTGCTGCCGGCCGCAGAAGGTGAGTCTGGTGGAAAGTTTTCCTTTGCTGCTGCTTCGGTGTCCTTGGTGCTCGGCACCGTTAGTTTTTTAGTTGTCCGGCCCGTGGCCGTCTTTTCCCTGCTGATGGGGGGGCCGGGGTTGGTGGAGCGGGGGCCATTAGCCAGTGCACGTTCAGCCAGTGCTGAGGCTGATGGTGAGGCCCGGATGGTGGGCACTGTGCTGGCGGATCGTAGACCAGATCGTAGTCCCTGGCGCATGGCGCCTGTTGTTTTTGGGGGGGCCTGGATGATCTGCAGGACACAGTCCTGTGAGGCCCCAACAGGACAGTCACTTAGCCGGCTCACTTTGCCGGGCGGCTTTGCCTGGCGGTGAGCTGGCTGGGTTACATCTCCTTCCTGGGTGGGCGTGGCCACCGCCTTGTTGGTCGCGATGGTGATGTTCTCCGGCGTCCTGCTGGAGGTCGCCATGATGGAAGTACAAGTACTGAGGAGCATTTTCATGAAGACATTTGTGAGTAATGGCGAGAACGCGAAGGTCAATACGCTGAGGAACCGGGAGCCAGCCCATTCCTTGACGTACGGCTGAGACATGATCAGCCGGTTTAAGACCGGCAACTGCCCTTACCGCATTATTTTGGACCACTTGGAGGGTGTGAAGGTTACCCTTAGAAGTGCCCTTATACAGTCTACAACAATAGTCGATACAGGAATTCACCAGGGCGTTGGCCAGCATGGCAAGATCCTGATCAGAAAGATAGGGCCTTATTTGTCTCAAAAGCTTTGAGACATAGGCGCATGATGACTTTAAGGAAGATACCTGACGATTCAGGGAAAAGGTTGAATCAAAGTAAAAACTGAGAGTCTTAACATAAGGAAGAACTTCCGGAGTACACCCAGCAATGCAGAAACTCTGGTACCCAGCAGGAAGCTTTTTGAGTCTGGGTGCTGTGCCAACTGTCAAACAACTCGGTTTTCTGATCGTTGAGGTCAAGGGAGTTATGTGCCATCCAGGTCTGTATAGCCAGATATACCCTGTCCACTGAATGATCGCCTGACAGCTTGAACAACAGCTGGGTGTCATCGGCATAGTTGGTATAGGAGACACCCAGTGAGTCAAGCAGATCAAACAGTGGTCTGGTATAAAGGTTGAACAGGGTAGGTGATAGGCAAGATCCCTGGGGGACCCCACAAGTCAGGGTAGTGGGGGCCGCAACAGAGTCATTATGACAGACTCTCATGCTCCTGCCTGCCAGAAATGAAGCAACCCATTCGGTAGCGAGAGTGGAAGTATTAGCCACAGCAGGCAGGCAAGACCTCAGCAGCCCATGATCAACAAGATCAAAGGCTGCTGAGAGGTCTAAGAGCATGAGGAGTGCGGCATTGCCCCCATCGACAATGCTGGAGATATTAGCCTTGAGGTCTATCAATGCTGTCTCAGTCCCATGTCGTTGCCTGAAATCAGATTGACGTAGACCCAGGCAAGAATGGGACTCGAGAAAGGTAGGTGGTCCAAAATTTGCAGTAAAAAAGGGACCGTCGTGATGGGCCTATAGTTATTAAATACATTAGGGTCAAGGTTGTCCTTTTTAACTTTGACGGATGCATTGCCGAAGGCAATGCTCGTTCAAAGTTGTTGAAATTAAAAAAAAAGAAAAAAAACAACAAAAAAGGACAAATTCGTGTTTCTGAGGGCACGATGATGACGTACGTTGCCGTACGTCACCATCGTGCGCTGTCCCGTGCTCCTCCTAGCTCGCCATATTTAGTTGGGATACTGCATTGGTTCATGCAGTATCCCAACTATATATGGCGAAATTGCCCTGACAAGAGGACTTTCTCACCGGCGCCGGTGGTTGTCCCTCGCAAGCCGGGCCTGGTAGGAGGGCTGTATTCCGAGAGAGAGAGAGAGAGAGAGGGTGGGAGCGAGGGTGTGTTAGGGAGGGCTACTGAAGCCGGATAGTGCCGCCCCCGGGAGAGTCGTTGTGCTACCAGCAGAGGGTAGAGGCGGTGGTGGCTGGAAGGAAGTCTGGCGAGGCCTCGGGAGGGTGTGCCTGCCCGCCCTACGGCTCTAGTGAGTGGATGGTTCCCTTGTGTGCAGAGAGCCCAAGCGCACTAGGGTTTCTGGCGTGGTAAAAATGGCAGTAGAACAATGGGGTCGGAGACGGACCCCCCCTCGCCCTATTTAGAAGAGTGGGCTCTGTCCCCGCTGCCTTTAAACACTTGTGTGCATTTGCATTTGTTTTATGCAGCTCGCAATCTTTCTTTGGACATACTTCCCCATGCATTTAAAAAGTACGAGGGTATATGCCAAAGCTCGCCATCTATAGAAAGAGAGGTGAATTGGCTCCAGGGAAATTGAAAACACTGCTTCGCGTTAGAGCTGGGTGAGCCTTTTTTTTTCTCCCTAAGCTGAGCCAGAGCACGCAACATTGTATAAATACAGTGTATTTATACAATGTAGCGCGACAGTGCATAAAGGTCGCTCAAGGCTACAGTATGCTGAGCATTCACTGTGCCCTGCATATCTGACTCCTTGGCTCTTGGAGCTACGTTCCAGGCGAGCCCGAGGTTTGGCTCGCACAGCTCTACTTCGTATTTTGTGTTCAGGGCATGAAGCAAGCCCTAAAAGTCTCTTTTTATGTGTGACCCTACTCCGATATTTTTAGTTTATTGCCTTTTGCCAATGTTGTCTGTAATGGCTGTGCTGAAATACTGCACAGGCACTTTTCTTTCACACGTCAGCACTCCGTGCCATCATCCTTCCAAGAGTACAGGCCAGCTCTCATTAGAGTTAAGCACTCGGCGCTTGTAGAAGTATCCTTACACAAGTGCAATCAAGCTTCCTTTGAAGTTAAAGGTTACCTGCTTTGCCATCTATTGATACGCTGTAAAAATCAAATTCTCTCAGTATGTTGCCATGATTAGTTAACACATTTCCCATTAAAGCATGCACTTGTGAAAGCTTATGGTTTTACAACTTGGCAAATGCCTCCAAATACCTACCCAGCTAGTTAACTTTGAACGGTGTTAGTTCTTCTGATTTCTTACTAATGAGTGTCAGTAATACTTAAGTTTACCTATTTCCTGCACAGCCTTCCTGGAAAGTATATTGCTTTTTTTTGTTTTGCAGTTTAAAGGTTTTATTACATTTTAGATAATAAACAAGTTGATTAAATCCATGTACCGTTTATATCAGCAATACAGTTGAACGAAGCGGACAATCACGTAAAAGCAAATTTACATGAAAGCACACCATCTGGTAAGACAGATGTGAAAAAATTACTATATGGTTCTTGTAAAAACTAGTAATTTCATGTGAGCTGGAGGGGAATATAGGCTGTATATAAATGTAGTCTGTATCCGAGTATGAAGATAGTAATTGTTCGAATGGGGTTCAGTGAATAGTGTGTGTGAAAAGGGGTGTTTTGATAGGTGTGTTGGGCGGAGGGTATCGTATCAGTACAGGATGAGTAGTGAAGTAACGAAGGAGATCAGAAAAGGAAGCTTAGAGCAGAAAATACAAAGGTGAGTATAGAGAAGTCAAGAAAAAAGAAGGGGAAAAAAAGGATGTGAAGGGGTGGGTGAGTACGGCAAGCAAGCCAGTGCTGTTGACAGCAGGGCATATTAAGAATTCAGGTACAAATTCAAAATTCCCCATTTTCTGTTGGAGTGAAGAAGGTTGCAGGATGCAAAATGGGAACGTTCCATTCTATGGTGCAGACAAAGTGAATTCCATCAGTGAATGACAGTGGGGGAGGGTGGGGGAGTTATGCGGATTTCCACACCAATAATAATAAAATTAAAATAATAACAAATAAGGGATGCTGGGGGTGGGGGATGGAGGCAAGGGAGCCTTGAAGCAGTCTATAGCAAAATAATAAATAAGTCCTTTATTGTAAATTAATAATTAAGGTTGGGTATTAGACACAAATAGTTGAGATCCAAATTACATTACAAATCATTATTAAAATACATACAATACAAACAGCCACACAACAGCCTAATTCAGCTCTATAAACCCAAAATTATTTAAAATATTACATGCATTGTAAAAGTCAAAGACACATCCAATGTCTGCTGAGGTAGTATAATTCATTCAAACTAATAAGTTGGTTTCAGGTCATGAATTATTTATAAATAGACGATCCAGCCATTTCAGTCTTTCAGCAGTAAATTTTGAACTTTTGCAGGTAATATGCAACCATTTATCTGTCGAGGCTAAAGTTGTAGTACAATCACAAAAATGGAAATTAGTTCTCGCGTTTGTCACATTTTTATACCAACTTGTTCCAAATAGTATAAAAAATATTGATAACGTCATGGAAGAGCGATTGATTATAAAAAATGGAGGAGAGCCCATAAAAATACATTTAGCATACAAGTTTAGTAACATATATTTACACAGTTCATCATTCTCATAATTCTTGGACATCTCAGCCCTCAGCACCCTCCAGTTATCCTTCATAAGTAGTGCATATTCCGCTTCCCATGCAATAAGGCCCCATTTTAAATATAATTTAGTAAAGTGCATGTAAATAATATTCGTGCTATCAAAAGAGGCATCACATATCTGATTGTAACATGCTTTGCTTACTATAGGCCCTGAGGTCTATGGGCGTGAGGCACGTGAAACCATTTATATAAATAAATAAATAAATAAACGGCTTAGGAGCCAGTCAGAAAGCACAGCGAGTTGAGCGCTTGCCCCAGATATCTGTGCACAGCCTTCTGTCGCATATTCAAATACCAGCAGGGTCAACTCAGCCCTTCATCCTTCCGGGATCGATAAATGGAATACCACACAGTGGGATAATAACCTCATCTGATATTCAGGGCTCTGAGACTTAAGGGTGTGTAGCGCTATATAAGAAATAAGTTATTATTAGTACAATTTGACAGTGCAATCACATAGCAAAGTAATCTGGCTTCCGCAAGTATTTGGCAGCTAACAATATTTGTTTCTTACTTTAGTGCTACTACTGGCATAGATTTCGGGCACGGAAATGATTTCTTTAGTAGAGTACTTTCGATTTGCAGAGCCAGAGCTAAGCATCTCAGACCCCATATCTCCACGCCATACATCAAGGCAGGTTGTATTTTTACTTTATACATTAAGGTTTGTTTTGACTCGTGTTCTACCTTTAGTAAACAGCATATATTTGGTCTTAGATGCATTGAATCTTAAATCACTGTTGATACAATAATCTTGTAGAATATTCAATTTACCATCTAGCCCAGCCAGAGATAGGTCAAACACTGCTATATCATCCGCATAGACAATTTGTGGGGTGGAGAGCTATCTATGGACACAGGAATGCCAGCGGGACATGAGGCAAGAAGGGCAGCAAGGTCAGAGACGTACAGATTGTAAAGCAGGGGTGCGATCACACACCTCTGCTTTACTCCTCTCTTAGTGCGTACCTTAGCAGTAAATCATTTAAGTTATTCACTCTCAAGTGCAACCAGGTACCAGAATAGTACAATTTAATCAGATATAATAGTTGCCCTGGTACCACTAGCAACTGTATCTTGGCCCATAACTTTAGCCTATTCACGGTGTCTAAGGCTGCGCTAAAATCAATGAAGCACACATACAGGATGGCATTTCTGTTGTGATACTTCGTGATGATGGTATTAAGCGTAAATGCTTGGTGGGTAGCGCTAAATCCTCTCCGGCAAAACCCCCTTGGGTGTTTGGGAGGGCATTGTTCATGTAGTAACTGTGTGGCTGGTTCCTCTCTCCACTCCCATAACTGTGTGTCTGGTTCCTCTTCCCCCGCCCCTGTAATTTTGTGTCTGGTTCCTCTCCCCTCCTCCCTGTAGCTATGTATCTGGTTCCTCCCCGTAACTGTGTGTCTGGTTCCTCCCCCTATAGCTGTGTGTCTGGTTCCTCCCCACCCCCATACCTGTATGTCTGGTTCTGTCTCCCCCGTAACTGTGTATCTCCCACCTCTCCCCCCAGTAACTGTGTCTTGTTCTTCTCCCCTCTGTAATTGTGTATCTGGTTCCTCCTCCCCCCGTAACTGTGTGTCTCGTTCCTCTCCTGGCCCCCCCATAACTGTGTGTCCTCTTCCTCTCCCGCCCCCCCTATAACTGTGTCTCTTTTTTCCTCTCCCGCCCCCATAACTGTGTGTCTCG
>JAXIUV010000143.1:0-10288 GCA_035593885.1 Eurycea paludicola | reverse complement strand
GCCAGCTGGCGCGACAGTGTCTTAATTATGGATGGAGACTTTAATGTGATATTAGATCCGGCCTTGGATAGGTCAACCGACACACAAAGTTACAGAGCCCCTCCTAAAGCACAACAACTATTAGATTTAATAGATAAATGGAAATTACATGAAATTTGGCGCTTCCATAACGGTGACTCGCGCCAATATACGCACATATCACAGCCTCATAATCTAGCTAGCCGTTTGGATTACTTTCTGGTGAGTCAAGAGAATACACATCAGTTTAATAGCTCCACTATACTATCTAGATTTTTGTCCGACCACTCCCCAGTTGAATTGGAGTGGGTGGTCACTAAGCCTACCTCACCAATACCTACGTGGCGCCTATCTACTCATCTCCTTAAAGATGAATCCTTTGTCGCTACCGTTCGAGAAGCCCTGATGAACTACTTTAAAGAAAATCTGACTAGTGAGATGTCAATAACCACATGCTGGGATGCCATGAAATGTGTTATCAGGGGAGTCTGTATTAGTACCAAACTAGGGGTACGGAAACAACTACTTAGCGACCTTCGATCACAGGAGATACGCATACAGGATTTACAGAGGCAGTACCCGCTTTCAGATACATTATTTCAGGAATTACTCAGGCTCTATCAGACACATGCAGATACACTCGATACTCTTAGTAAATTTGACTATGCCACATATCGGCAGCAGCAATACTCTGAGCATGGAAAACCTGGCAGGATTCTATCATGGCTACTTAGGGAACAAACCCAACAGCATCCCATAAATGCCATCATCTCAGACACAGGAGTAATCCTCCGCACTCCTCAATTGATTAATGCAGAGTTTACGAATTATCTGCGTGCCCTGTATAACCCTTCCTTGCACCCCCCGACCGAGAATGCACCTGATCCCCTCATTGAAATTGAGCTACCCACAGTAGACGAAAATACTAAAAAAATACTTGACGAGCCTGTTACAGCAGATGAGATAAGAACAGCCATACATTCACTGGCACGCGGCAAAACACCAGGATCAGACGGGTTCCCCATAGAATTTTATGCATTATATATAGACCTCTTGACCCCTATCCTTTTAAAATTATACTTGGAAATGTTCGAGAATAACAGCCTTACTCCAAATATGTCGGAAGGCATCATTACTTTACTCCCCAAACCAAATAAGGATCCATTATGTAAGTCATCTTACAGACCCCTTACACTGCTAAACGTTGATACCAAGATCCTAGGCTCCATACTGTCAGCCCGTCTGAAAACAGTGTTACCCAATCTAATACACAGTGACCAGACTGGCTTCATGCCAAGTTGCACGACCTCCATGAACACCAGGCGTCTGGCACATGTGGTGGAAGCGGTAGACGGGTCTCAACTCCCTATGGCAGTGATCTCATTAGATGCACACAAGGCATTCGACTCAGTCCGTTGGCCTTACATGTTCGCGACTTTACGGAAATTTGGATTTGGCGAAAATTTTGTCAGGTGGATCTCCCTACTATATTCTAAACCGACAGTCAGGGTAAAGACCAGCATGAACATCTCTGAGTCTTTTGAAGTCAGGGCGGGCACTCGCCAAGGTTGCCCCCTATCCCCATCCTTATATATTTTAACAGCTGAGCCGCTGGCAATTTCTGTTCGAAATGAATACGCACAAATGGGCATCTGGGCATATGGTGACACGCATATTATTTCACAATACGCTGACGATATTCTTTTATACTTATATGATCCTATAAAGAATGCCCCAGTGATACTATCACATATGTCCGCAACGGGTATACACTCAGGCTTAAAATTTAACACGGATAAAACAGACATCCTCCCCTTGGGCTCGTTGGGTGCTGATCCCACTGCCTTGTCTACAGCGCTTGGAATATCATATGACGGGCGTCCTCTTAGATATTTGGGAATAGTTATCAACTCAAATATTAAAGATTTATTTACTATCAACATATTGCCGTTGCAGGAAAAGTTCAGATCCAAGTTCCGTAAGTGGAATGAACTCCCTTTATCTGTTCCCACTAGGATATCCATAATCAAGATGATAGTCCTCCCCTCTTTTCTATATTTGTTTCAGACGCTCCCCATGATAATACCACACTCTTGGTTCCGTGGATTTAATAGTGACATTGCATCCTTCATATGGGGCACAAGGCGCCACCGCACCTCATTGTCTCACCTACAATTGCCATCATCCGCAGGTGGTATGGCGTTACCAGACCTGGAGCTTTATTATTTTGCCGCCAATTTGATATATGCCGCACAATGGCTGACTGACAGCACCTCACATGAACAACTGCTCTCAGCTCCAGTAGTTGCCCCGCTTCCCTTGACTGGTCTCTTGCTATATGAGGATGAGAATTATAAATCTTTCCCCATGATCATCAGCGCAGTGAAATACTGCTGGCGAATGATCACCCGTAGATATAACCTTAAAGGCATATATGCTGATAATGTGGACCTATGGTCTCTCCCAGCCTTTTCTAATGCATCAAAACATTTTGATTTCACATTACTGATAGATTCTGGGTGCACACTGATGGGAGATTTGTTTGAAGATAATAAACTCCTCACGTTCGATAAACTATGCAATAAATACAACTTGCCCACCAGTTATTTTTTACACTATTATGCATTGTTACACGCAGCCAAAACAACCTGGGGAGATATCTCAGAGGAGCCTTCACCTACCGACCTGTTACAATTGGTTAGGGACTCATCCACAGGGAGAGGCCAAATCTCCCTCTTCTACTCGACTCTTCTGAATATTAGGATTAGCAACCCGTTACCTAGTAGGCTCCAGTGGGAGGGTGACTTACACTGTGAATTTACAGAGCCACAATGGGTCAGGGTATTACTTAATGTTAAATCCTGCTCTAAGTCATCCAGCTTACAATTTATACAATTCAGTCTTGTACACAGATCATACCTAACACCCAAGAGATTGCATTATATCAATCCAGCTTTTCCTAATGAATGTTTTAAATGTTTTGCTCCGGACCCATCATATCTACACTTGGTATGGGGCTGTCCAAAACTCAGAGTGTTCTGGACCTTTGTTATAACCACAGTGAACACTACCACTGGTAGACACTACCCACGAGACCCGCTGCTATGGATTTTGGGCCTTTTTCCCAGTACTGCCAAACATCTAATTGCAGCTAAATACGCCAGGCTGGCAGCTGTTACTGCAGTGAGGTTAATAGCTATACACTGGAAGTTATTGGATCCACCCAAATGTGAGCATTGGCTAAACTGCATTAGGCAGAATGTACAATATGCTCGCAATGATATGAATTCTCACCCTGAGTCTCTTGTAGCTCAAGAGAAACTGGAACTTTGGGACATTTATCGCACAGAGCTGACAAATATTATACTGGAGTAGGTCATTGTTTCTATCAACAGTGGAATAATCGCCTGCTAGCACTAGAATTGCATGACGGTGGTGTGGATCGATTTCTTTTATTATATGCATATGTGAAACACCTTCAATATTATGTACTGTTATGAATTAGGCAAATCTGGACAACTGTATTTCAATCCATATCACTGTAACTGTATACAATACTGTCTTATCGCCCCTAATGGGTGTTCGATCCCACTTTTCATTCTCCTTTGATGATTCTAGAATTTGAGACAGAGGTGCATATTGTCTGTTTTATTGTCTTAATGGTGCAATGTTCTCTTTTTCTTCCCATTCCCCCCTTCCCCCCTCCCCCCCTTTTTTTTTTTTTTTTTTTTTCTTTTTATTTTTTCTTTTTCTTGAGTATTTGGCTATTGTTCTTACAAGCGGGGCTACTTTTGTTCTCCTTTTGTGCTACTATTGTGCTCTGCTAAATCAGGCCTGTTACCACTTAGATGGGGGCAAAGAAGGGAGCAAGCAGCAAGAAAATGCTGGGCTCCTCTGCAGCGCTACTGGCTGGCCAAGGCCTTATGGATGATTTTACAATCAATATGAGAAGGGTGCCTTTGAGACAGTCCCCGCTTGTAATGATCCCTGCTCATCAAACCATACCAGCCATGTCGACTGAGGTGACTGCTGAGGACCTAGACATATTATCTGATGGTCCGGCTGCTGCACTATTGGATAAAGCTGGCGTCTCTATGCACCAAATCCAGAATGACAGCATAGGGAAACTGACTGTCAACACGGGGATCCGTGCCCACGATGAACCCCAATGTACCCCCTCTATTATTCCCGAGGCTGTTCAAAAAGTTAGTGCATTGGATGCTGAAAAATCCATTTACCCCCACACCCCCGTTCTCTGTGATTTTAATCATCATCAATCAAATGGCGAGTGGGCTGCAACTGCAAATAGGGGGAACAATGGTGCGAACAGCGGCAGTGCGTCGAATGGCTATGTAAACACTCCACTTGAAACATTGGGGGCTGAGGCCTCCTTGGTGAATTCTCTAAGGAGGTTTTCCTATGCCCCAAATGACTCTGTCCTTGGATCAAAACCCTCTCATAGCTCTTCGCTAAATTCGATTATGGCCATTCTATGCGAACTTTCCGCTGCAGTAACTGTCTTATCTGGAGACATCGATAAGTTAAAAAAAGACCAAGCTGCAAATAATAGTGTTATTAGCAAAGCAATCAGCGGAATAAGTTCTGAATTAAAAGATTTGCGAAAATTAACTGCATCTAATAATAATAGCTGTTGCGCAATGATAAAAGAATGTCGCTATGACGTGGGCAACGTTAATGATAATCAACTCATAATTAATAATAACGTAAACGCTGCCAGCGATTTGGCTAAGGAAAATAAAAAGATTTTGCAGGGGATCGCTAGTAAGCTGCCCAAAGTGAATCTTGACCTACCTAAGGCTGGGAAGCCTGTTGTCCAGGCCTCTCCAATAACACAATGCGCCAGGGCAGAAGATAGCGGTACTATTAGGCGCGCTAACAATATTCAAAATAAAGTCGACCTAGTTGTTGCTAGGGAGCTTTCTAACTGTGCCCATGAAAAGGCTGCTCCTGTGCTCAAGAAGCCAGCGAATATTATTGATCGCTCAAACATAATTAATGCTAAAAAACCAGCGAATGCAAGATCGGATTATGTACAACCTTCAGGGGCGAAAAAGCGCAAATTAAATACAATTGACGAGACTACCCTTTTTAATAGGGCAAGTTATAAAACTCCTTATGCTGCACCTAGGAATCACGATAAGAGCCAAAGGCAGCGCAAATTTGAATTAGATAAAAATGGTATGGCAACATTAACTAAACGTGAGGTAGCTGACAGAAAGGGTGCACCCTATAAAGACTTTACAGGTCATACTGGTTATAACAGGCCGACAGCCGACCAACTTAAACCTAGTAAGAAATTCCTTTACTTTACACCACTGCATATCTCACAAGAAGAAAGCAGGCTGAACGGTATTCATTTAAATAGGAGCTCATTCTTGGCTATTTGTTCTCAACTAAAAGAGCTTGGATTTTTGACAACCAACCACATATTGTCGGTGGAGCTCTTTACTAATAAAAATGGTTTGGCGGATACTACCAGAATTGAGTTTATTGATGCTAATTGCAAACAGTTTATATGGATGCTACGGCGTAGTCTTTCTAAACTCGGCATTAAGGTAACGGAGGAAATTGTATCATCTAATATAAAGAAATCTAATAGAGAAATTGCTGATTGCTTCAATCCCCATCATACAACAAACCACCAGTTAGAGGGTGATGAGGCTTTGTCTTTTGGGGAATTTATTGCTGACAATTGCTATGATAGCTACTTTTTTGCTTCATCTTTGAATGAAGCGTAGCCTATTTTTAGCAACATGGAACAGCTCTGGCTTTTTCCAGAGAAATAAGGGAAGACTTATACCACGGTGGTTAGCTTTTGCCGACATAATCTTTATACAGGAGACGTGGTGCATTGAACACTTTTTTGTGCATGGATATCAGACGATATCACAAAAGGCAGGCAGTTCAATAAATGGTCACAATCTGGGGGGGATTGCAATTTTGTTAAAAGCCACCCTCGATTGGGAATGGGAAGAAATTGATGGCGGTGTCGAGGGGATTTTGGCCATTAAATGCATTTGTAAAAACAGAGCTATTGGCAGGAATCATTCCATTGTTATTTCCTCTATTTACTGCCATCCTAAACTTGATATTCATGCACTAGGTAAAATTGCAATTGGTATTGATCGTTTAGCCCAGGAGGCTGAAGCAATGGGATGTGGACTGTTGCTAGGTGGCGACTTCAATATGCGCCTGGGTCTGTCAAAGAAATATCTTGCTTTCTGTAAAGAGGCGTCTAAGTTGGATTTTGTGAGCAATACCAAAGGCAAACTAAAAGCCGGCGGGTCCAATATCATCAATGCCCTTATGGACAGCGAACTGGTTGCACTTAATGTTTTAGATACATTCTCTACTCCTACCTTTCAGAGAGGCGATTGCTGTTCTGTCATTGATTATATGTTGATTTCTAGATGTTTGCTTTCATCAGTCTTAAAATTTCATGTTGACTCACTTAAATTTGGCGACCATAAAGTTGTATGTACAATTTTGTCTTGCGCAAAAACTAACTATGAAAGGCTCAATTACAACCCAATAGTTAAATTTAAAAAGAAAATTGTATGGTCCAGATACTGTCCGAACGCCCTAAACTCTGTAGCTATCGACCTTTCTAGGAATTATTGGCTTAATAGCAGAAATGACTTGGATGCTATATACAATTTCAGCCAGTTCTGCTCGGAACTAAATAAGTATTTATGGTCCGACAATATTGAGATCAAACAAACAAAGAGAGGATGGTTTAATAGGGAGTGCTGGAATTTTAGAACCTGGTCTAACAGACAGCTGCGTCTGTCTGATAAAATTACCGACCCTAGCATAAGGGCAGAAACTAGGAAGGGTCTTTTTGCTGCACGACGCAGATTCTTTTGGAACCATAAGGTTAAGTTTAATAATACACAATGGGACAGGATGGCTGAAGCTATGGATGATCGATCACAGAGGAAATTTTGGCAATTAGTTAACGATCCATATGCTGTTAATGTTGATCTGCTAGGCACCATAATCCCCGAAACAGACTGGGTAGCCTTCGTGAAAAGCCATCTGTTTGTCAACTCCGGAATAGACGATGCTGACATTGTGAACATTGCATACTGTGAATTGGAAAAAGTGATCCCTCTTTTCACTGAACAACGGGTGCATAAATTAATCTTGCAATGCCCACCATCGAGGGCTCCTGGTCCTGATGGACTACCCGTAGTTGTGATGAGGGATAACCTTCCATTTTGGGTCCCAGTCCTGGTTGATCTATTTAATTCAATCCTGAGATGCGGAAAAATCCCGCCGAGTTGGGTTGGGTCAGTAATTATACCCATATTTAAAAAGGGAATGAGGGACTTGTGCTCCAATTATCGGTTACTTGCCCTGAGTGATTCTGTTGGCAAGATATTTTGTAAAGATTTGTTATTCCATCTTGAAGAATGGGTTATAGCCAACAGCATCCTCCCCTCTAGTCAGGGCGGATTTCGCGCTGGATGCGGGACGATGCATCAATGTTTTGTATTAAATACATTAGTAACGAAGTATGTTGAGAGGGGGGCAGCGCTATATACTTGTTTCATAGATTATAGCGCTGCCTTCGACAGCCTGTCCAGGAAGCTGCTCTGGCGGAAACTTAGCGATCTAGGAATGCCAAGGCAACTATTATACTTTGCTACCTTGTTTTACACGTCTACTTGGGCTAGGGTTCGCTATGGTCCTGGCAACGAACTGACCCCCAGGATTTTAACAAATAAGGGGGTTAAGCAGGGGTGCGTCTTAGCACCCCTATTATTCAACCTTTATGTTTGCGACGCACCAATAGCGATCTCTAATGCAATTGGCAGCATTCCTGCCAAGTTGGATAACGTTTCAATCGATATGTTGTCCTACGCTGATGATACAGCGATTATCGACTTATGCCCATTAGGCTTGCAGAACAAGCTATGTCTCATTGAAAAATACTGTATTGAGCATGGCCTGGTAATTAACACGTTGAAAACTAAGATCATGGTCTTCTCCTCTAATAAAAGACAAACCAGTACGAGAAAGAATAAATTCTTGCTTTGCAACTCCATCCTTGATCAAGTTGATAGCTATCCATATTTAGGTCTAAAATTTCATTGGAGTGGCAGATGGGATAGCCATGTAAATGCTTTGGCTATTAAACTTGAGAATGAAGTTAAGGGTGTGATTAAGCTGTCTAATGTTTACGATATCAGGTCCTTTGTTCCACTAATTCGACTGTATCAGATGAAATTATTACCCCAAATTTTATATGGTGTTGAAATTTGGGGGTTGAATAACATAAAAAAATTGTCCATACTAGAATCTAGGGTGTTACATGGCCTATTTCGCTGTCCCGTTGGGCTGCCAGTAATTGTATTAAGACACGAGCTAAATATTCTAAGTATAAAAATTAAATCTGAATTAAAAATTTTGAAATTTTATGCAAAATTGGCGAAAGATAAAACTGCATTGTATAGTCATCAAGCTTTTAATGAATTGCGTAATGAAAATTTTGCGAGTACCATTAAGCTATGGAAAAATATAAATAATATTAAAACACAATGGAACATCACGGAGTCTTGGGATCATCTTGCCGAGGTTCCAAAAGGGATCTGGAATCTTGAAGCAAAGAGGGTAGCCACGATAGAAGAAATGGATATGATGATCTCCTATAAATCCTTATGTTTGTTGACCAGCATTGCTGAATGGGGTCTTGTTCCTGTGTATATTAATGATACAGCTACTTTCAATCTAACCAGGTTTTACATGCTATTTAGGGGAAGTTTTTACAGGAACATTTCCAATAGCTTATCTAATTTAGTTCATTGTGAGTGCGAAAAAAATGGAATAACTGTTATTGATAGATGGTATCATTATACTGTTGACTGTGGCAAATTCCATAGTATACGTAATAAATGGATTTCACGATTTTTAACAGTTGGAGCTGATTGTGAATCGAATATGATCGCTCTGATGAATTTAGAATGTGCTAGAAATATATCTTGTTTATTGCACTTTTACATGGAGTGTGCAATTATCGATAAAGAGGGTGTATTGATATCTTACTGAATGCTGTTTTAGATACAGATACTTGCCAAAAAGTTTTAAGCTTTATTGCACTTTATGCACCAAGCACTTTATTGAGGATCATGCAATTTATTGTAATTATAATATGTGAAATTTGAAGAATGCATGTAATTGATTATTTGATGGCGCACTTTTTAACAGAGTGTATTATTTATAATGTGTTAATGTATTAAATGTTTTATGTGTTAACTCACAATAAACTACTTAAACTCTCTCTGACTGTCGGTGTTTCCGTGGATTCTGGTTTCTTGAATTCTTCTATGATTCTGAAGAGTTCCTTGGAGGGATTCTTGGTGTTGGTTATTCTCCCCATGTAGTGTGCCTTCTTCTTTGTCTTGATCGTATAGGAAAGAATTCTTCGTACAGTAGTTTGATTAGCTGAAGTTTTGTCTTTTGGTCCGGATTTTTCCTCCAGAGTCTTTCTAGCGAGCGGTGTTCTCGTTTTTTGGTTCTGATGTCTTCCTCTTCTTTGTGCTATGTTCTGGCATTCTCTCTGGAGCGAATAGGTTTGTAGCCTCTTTGATGCATGAATCCAGTTTTGCTGGTCCTTCTAGAGGTTTGTGCAGGGCCTCTGTCTCTGGCAGGTGGGCATTGAACCACTGCCGGACTTTTGGGTTGTTGGTGAGTTTCCTCCAGCTTATGTGCTTCTTGAGGTCTGTATTATTCTTCTGTGCTTGGCGGGGTCCTTTTAGTTGGATGGTGAAGTTCATGATCCAGTGGTCGGTCCAGTATACCGGGTAGCTGTCCTTGAGTGTCGTTGTGTCCTTATCTTCATATATTGCGTCCAGGGTGTGTCCGTATCTCTGACTTTTCCCTTTGACCAATTGCGATAGGCCTATTGTTTCCATGAAGTCGTTGATCTTCCTTGTGTGTGGGTCTTTGGGCATTTCCAGGCTGTTGTTGAGGTCCCCCAGTATAGTGATGTTGGGGTGTTTGTTGAGTCCCGTGGTTACGAAGTCTGCAAGCGTCTTAGGGCAGGTCGGTTTGTGCTTGTGTGGTGGTCTGTAGATGAGCAGGAAGGAGAGTGAGTGGTTTGGGTCCGTGTCACATTTCTCGAGCAGGTGTTCGAAGCCAGTTTGTTTCCTAGTGTCTTTAATTGAAATCTTGAAGTGGCTCCTGAAGATGATTGTGATACCTCCTGCGTGCGTGGATCTGTTGACCGTTGTTATGCGGTATCCTG
>JAXIUV010000142.1:0-10302 GCA_035593885.1 Eurycea paludicola | reverse complement strand
ACACCGTTATTTTTGTCTCCTAATTTCATCTGAGAAAAGTCGAGTAATGCTTTACTTCAAAAGTAAAATTACCATCAAACATATCATTTTTTCAAGTGAGAGACAAAATACATGTATCAGTACGTTTTTAAGGAGAATGAGAACAGCTAAAGTATTGAAAGCCAATATTGGTATAATTTGATTACATTTGGGACTGAACATATTGTACTGTTAGAAAAGCATTTCTGTCCACAGCATACTTGTTTGGTATTTCAATTGGAGTCCAGTTCCTTAACGTGTACGATGCTTGTCAAGAGAAGTATTTCTTGTTCTGCATTGTGCTAATAGGAAAGCTGAATTCAAAGTATACAATACTGACAAGTGATAAAGTAGACATTTTGTCGCCTCAGCATAAGAGTCCTGTAAATTCTGGATGACCAGTTTTGATTGTAAGCAGACCTATATTTTAAATGCTCTTTTAAGATTGCGCAATCCCGACCTAGATTGTTACTGGAGAATGGGAAAATAGTGTTTAGCCCAAACCTTTCAATCACTTCCAACAATTGCACTGCAATAGGATGAGTCTTAACATTGCATAAGGAGGCCTGCAGATCCCGATAACAGAGACCTGCTATAGTAAGGTCGCCCAAATCAGAGAGTTTGGTGTAGAAGTTGAGATATCTGAACAGAGTCAGAGATTCAACATCAAATAGGTCAAGATCCAATGATAAAAATCCCGATAGAAAATGAAAAGGTAAATTAAAACAACGCTTTAGGGTTAGTTCTTGGAACCTACTTAATAATCTCCCGCCCTGCCATCCCCAGACCTCCACCCCATACAGAATTTGCGCATTAACCTTCCCTAGATAGGCTTTGATCAGGGGTTCTACCGTGGAGCCCCCATATTTAACGTTACATTTTCTCAAACCCTGCACAGACCCACTGCCTTTTTTTAGTGCCTGATCAATGTGCTCCTTCCAATGAAGGGTGCGGTTCAGTGTAACACCCAAATATTTGAAACTATTTGTTCCTTGAAGACGCTTGCCGTTATAAGTCCAGCCAAGATGTCTACACTTCTGACCAAAGACCATCGTATAGGTTTTCTCACTATTTACTAAGAGGCCATTGGAGTTAGAGAAAGCACATAACTCATCTAACTTATGCTGAAGGCCCACCCTGGTGCGGTCGAATAGCACCAGGTCATCAGCATAAGATAGCATATGTATTTTCTCCCCGCAAATTACCGGGGGGTCACTTGCTACCCGGCCAAGCTGCTTCGGTAGATCCGACATCAGCAGATTAAAAAGCGCGGGTGCAAGGACGCAGCCCTGCTTGACACCAGAGGTTAACGAGGCTGACCTGGTGAGTTCCCCATTCGACCCACAGCGGACTTTAGCAGATGTGTTTGAATGGAGGTTATGCAAGATAGAAAGAATATCTGGTGGCATGCCTACAGCTACCCCCTTCGACCAAAGGACCTCCCTAGGCACCCAGTCAAAGGCGGTGCTATAGTCCACAAAACAGACACAGAGTTTGCCCTCCTTCTGAACATATTTTTTGACCAAAAGACTTAAAACTCCCTCCGCCAGATAAGTTTCCCGGCGATCCTAAGAAATTCCAAGGATTTATCACTCAGTGCACCCTTCACTTCCGAGCCAAGGCTAGTCAGTTTCTTACCGACGAATCGAAAGTGATCTTCTTAATTTCAAATCTAACGGGGAATGCCCTAACCTGGGCTTCGCCCTTGTTGGTGACCAATTCCCCTTTGCTAACCATCTTCCAGGCTTTTCTTCTCGAGTTCAAAAGAATATTTGAAAAGAAAAATCTAGCTCAAGCTCGTAAAATGGAACTACTAACTATAAAGCAAGGCAATGCAGATCTGACACATTACATTTCAAGGTTCCAACAACTAGTGTTTGATTGTCCACAGTGATCGTGGCGCTGCCCCTCCGTACCTGGATTTTGAACGCCGCTTTCTGGCTTTGCTGTTGACGCCGCCCCCACAGCTTCCCAGGAACAAGGAGCCGTCTGTGCTAAACTACGGTGATTTGAAGGTACTTTGAGAGTTTGGGTTACTCTCTTCAACGATGTAGCAACTGTTGCGGGAAACAGTTGTACATATCAAACATTAAATAACCTCCCGTGCTGGTTATAAGAACTGTAACATTGAAAGACACTAGTGTGTTACTAGTGTGTTTACATTATGTATTATCGGTCCTGATTTATGTACTTTAGTTTTGTTTTAGTCACGTTTTAAAGATTTTAGAAGGTCCAATACGGCAAATGTGCAGTGGTATTTACTAGGTTGCTGTAAGCAATTTATAACGTAGTCCCTATTTAGGCTTGTTTTTTTTATCCTGTCAACATCATTTTAATTTATTCCTGTAGGCGCCTTTTTTTCTTTTGGGAATATCGGGAATTCTGATACTTGTCTTGTTCCTTTTAGACACCAATATCCAGAGTGCACTTCGCTTCAACAGTTGCTGTCGGCGTCGAGTGGGCGGTCTGGTTGTCTATAAGCGCCGCCCTTTCAGCGCCAGCTGACAGCGCCGCGAAGCCCCGCCAAGGGCCGCAGTTGGCCGCAGTTAGCCGCTGGTAGCTGCGGTGGCTGGGCCAAAGGCTTAAACACCGACAAGAGCTTTATTGTTTCCCTGGTCTCTCTTTATCGAGAAACGCTGCTTGGGTGTAAAGGTATTGGCTATCTGATCTATGCCCCTAAAGAAAATGGCGATTGCAGCGGGGTGTGCTAAGATTAATGATTTCTTTGTGAGTGTCCCTGGCATAAGTATTGCTCACAAAGCACCTGCCGCCCACTCACCTGCCCAAATCATTAATCTGTCAAAACAAACTATCGCCCAAGTCATAAATTTGGACTCTCAGCTATTTCCAACTTTGCCAACTTCAGGCGCAGGCCAAATTGAGGGGGAGGACTTGGAGTCTACTCCCGATTTGGAAAAAATTGCTAAAGAGGTAGAGACGGCTAGCAGACCTGTACCGACAACATCTATCCCCTTATTCTCAAATACTACTATCACAGGGCTCTCTCCTCGAAGACCCTCCGTAAACGCACCAGGTGGCGATACATCTCATCTAAAGGGAAAGAGGAAAAGGTCGTGTAAACCTGTCAGTCTACCCTTATCTCAAAGTAAACGTCCGTGTATTAGCAAAATAAAAAATCTACAAACAAAGAGCAGGCAAAAATACACTAAGCTTGCAAAAAATGCAGATAAAATCGTGTCTAGTTCTGCATCTATGGCTAAGCTGAGTGACCAAATGGTAGAATTACACTCCCTAATGTCCCTGCAAGTGGTGGATCCCCAACTCTGGACATTGTTGAATGAACAGATTAAGGCTGTAGGGAAAGTGGTATCAAATCTGTCCGAAACAATATCTTCCTTTATGGCGGTTGTTTTGGACGCAATTAAGGTACGGAATTCTAGCGGGACCTTAGCAGCCACTAAAAACAACTCCCAGGGTGGGCCATTGCCATCGACCTCGAGTAAGAAGGCGTCACCCTGTGAGGAAAGACAGAACTTAGTTATTGAGGAACTGCCTGAAGAACCAATGGACTCTTGCCCTGCTCCGCCCAACTTGAACAAAAATCGTAGGCTGTCCCAAAATATCCAGGAGGCTGGCAGACCAGCCAATGTATTGCCGGAAAACCCACGGACAATTACCACCCCAAGTCCTAATATTCATCCATCACCTAGTAATATTACAAAGAAAAAATACTACAAGTAGATCAGGAAACACTGCACTTGTCAATAAATGATGTAAACAAGGTCCTGATTTTTGGGGACCTAGCACATAGACCAGCTGGTAGCTGGGAGACTGAGAATCACCTGATTAATAAGATGTGGCGTATCTTGAAATTTAATTTAGGATTATCTGACTTTCCACTGAAGGAGATAGTGAAAGCTGTCAGATCGAAAGGGATTGGGGAAAACCCCAACAATTTCACTGGTGATTTTGTGACTATTTTTTTGAACAATAGCTCAATTCTGTCAAACACATGGGAACGTATTAGTAGTCTCAATCTACGCCGACTACCTTTTTTGGTGCTCAGACATGAGGACTTTTACCCAGGGAAGAATGATCAGGGTCGGGATCCTTACTTTATGCCCAATCATCAGGGGAATTATTTACTGACGGGATATGGATTCGGTCACGATCTTAACTCCCATAGGAATACCAGTCTCCCCTCCCGTATTCACACAAATGTGAATCCATTCCTTAGTGCTAAAGGATATAATCATGGGTCGGGGCCTATAGGAGGCGACCCACGCACCTTTTTTAGCACAAACCTGTTATCACAGTATAACAACTTCCCAATTCCGAATTGTGCTCCTCAGTCGATTTTGACATCTGATGCGTTCCCACGTGTACCTATGTTGTACTCAGAGGCCCTGTTAAACAACATCGGAAATAGAATGTTATGGAACAATGCTGGAAACACTAATATGGGTAACCTTGCACAGCCAAATACCACTAGTGTCTCGAATATATACCCTCAGCATAGAGGGTTAGAACCAGGCAGCGGTTTTGACTATTTACGTTTCCCTAATAGAGAGCTGGTTCCTAAAGCCAATCTTGAATACCCGGGCTTCTTTAATGGGTCCAGAATGCCCAACACATTGAATTGTCAGGATTGACTGCAAAAAGACGGTACTGCTCCAGCGTCACATGTAAGCGTAGAGGGTAGTTCTCCGGCAGGTGAAGACGATATAGGAGCAGGAGGTGAGCAACACAAGAATGAGAGCTATAAGGCCCCATTGTTAAAACCATGCAAAGTTCCGTCGCACCCGCCAGTGCCTAGGCAACAATCTCCAAATAGGTTAGGTATGAGGGAAAACAAGATGGGGACTGTGCTAGGTGAGTGTGTGAGGCAGCTGACGGATCTAAATGCTGCAGGGTTGTCAACAGAGAGCTCAGCAAGGGCTGGGCCTGAGGTTAAGGAAATAGGCAGCATAGCAGCAGTTGTGACTATTGATAAAATTGTATCCTGGAATATTTCTGGTCGCTTTGACGCAGCAGGGGGTGATAAAGTAGACCGGATTCTGGAGGTAGTCCAAAATGTCGGTATTATAGCTCTCCAGGAAACATGGTCAACATGCACTACAATTGTGCCAGGGTTCTCTTCGTTTGTGATGCATGCAACCCCCTCTTCTATGGGACGTGCCAGTGGGGGTTTGTGTATAATGATAAAGACACATTTATATAGAAAGGTGAATGTATTGAATAGTGGGGTCAAAAATGTCCAAGTATTGGAAATTTTGGATTATGGCGGGTTAAACCTCCTTTTAGTAAATTGTTACTTGAGGCCCTGGCTTGAGCAGGAAAAGGAATCGGTAACTTTACTTCAAAATTGGCTTGAGAAAAATTCAGTTAGGCAGGGTGAGCATTCGGATTTGATAAAATCGTGTATAATTTTACTGGGAGATTTTAATTCCCATTTATCCGATTGGGCGGTTAATAAATGCAATAAAGAGATAGACTTCGCCTTCGAAATCCCGGCGGCCCACGGCTTAGGGGTCAGAGCAGATAGATCGGGGCTATTTTTGGCAAAATTGTGGAGTGAATGTAATCTTAGGTGCTTAAATGGCAGGTTTGGCAGCCCGACAAGTGAGACAGCCACTTATTTAAGTAGGATTAACAATACTTCCACGACTATTGATTTCTTTTGTGTAGATATTTTTTCTTGGAATTTGTTCACAGGGTTGCAACTGTTAAAATTAGATGTAAGCGACCACAAAATGCTAATTGGCTCCGTCGAACTCCCTGGCATGAACTCACTGGTGGAGAATCAAACAGTCCCGTTCGACTATCTATATCTAGTTAAGAATAATTTAAAAATTAGATGGAACGAGAGGGGCAAATCTAAAGCGAAAAATCTTCTAGAGGAGCAAGTTGCAATTGGCCACCCCGGGTTGCCCGAGAGTGTTAACGCGATGGGGGACCTCTCTTTAGAATCCTGTGAAGATTTCTTGACGAAACTTCGCGGGGCCTTGGTATGTATAACAAAACCCCAGCCTAATAGGAAAAAGGCTGATAATGAATGGTTCTCGAAATCAAGTAAGGAGCTATTGGTAAAACTAAAAGCAGATATCAGAAGTAAGAACATGAGTACTATTAGGTCCTCTAGATCTGCCTATCGAGCAAGTGTTAAGAAGGATAAATTACAATTTGACTGCTCAATATGGGATGATCTAGAGGTTGCAGCGGCCGAAGCTGACCCCTCCCAGTTTTGGAAGGTTATTAACACTAGATTAAGTTCGCACAATAAAAGTACAAAGATGACCTCTGTGATTTCCGCTAGTGAGTGGGTAGAGTATTTCAAGAATATTTATTATTCGGCTGAGCCTGTAGTAGTATGTCAACAGTCAATTAGTAAGCGGTTCTCGAGCAAAGATGTTGAAAATAGCATTGGGAAACTTGCGGTTGGCAAAGCCGCAGGTGGGGACTTGTTTCCTCCCGAACTGTTTTTAGAAAATCTGCCCTTTTGGGTAGATTTCTTAACTCACTACTTTAATCTGTGCTTGGAATCTGGTTCTCTCCCTGTAAATTGGAAGTTATCAAAAATAGTGACCATCTATAAGAAAGGGGACCGAAACATTGCAGGCAATTATAGACCGATCTCCTTAATGCCAATAATTGCAAAAAATTTTTCGAACATTATTGCTTCTGATTTCTGTGTATGGCTAAAGGAAGGCGAAATATTAACGCCACTACAGTTCGGGTTCAGAAAAGGTTGTGGGACCACAGAAGCCATTTTTTTGCTAAACGGGCTTGTGGAAAAATATCTAGCACGAGATGAAAAAATCTACGCGGCCTTCATAGATCTCCGTGCCGCGTTTGACACGGTAGATAGAAAAATCCTCTGGGACAAACTAGCAGCAGACAATTTAGACCCTGATCTGCTGCAAATCCTTAAATTGCTTCATATGGGTAATTCTGCAGTGATTGTGCTCGAAGAAGGAAAGTATTTGTCAAATGCCTTCGATATTAATCTTGGGGTTAAGCAGGGCTGCCCTGTGGCACCGCATCTGTTTGGCTACTATATTAATGCTGTGGCGACATCTTTGGTCTCCTTAAATGCGGATACTCCACTATGTGGCGGACAGAAAATTCCATGCATCCTATATGCCGATGATACGGTATTGCTTGCGAGAACCCCTCATGCCCTCTCCCTGATGCTAGAGGATTTTGAAAAAGTTATTAAAAAATTAAAGATGGAAATAAACAGCGGAAAATGTAAGATTCTAGTCTTTGAGCGCAGGCAGTCTCTGAAACAGTTTATATTTAAGTTAAATAATAAGGCACTAGACCAGGTGGACTGTTATCAGTATCTTGGGTGTTTATTTAACGCCTCTGGAAGTTGGAAACCCCAAGTGGAAAAAAGCAGAGTGACCTTAAAACAAACTGCAGGGGTTCTATCTAGAGCTCTAGCGACTACAAAGAAATGTAGGATCTCCCAACTAATTGATATTTATAAAACAAAGTGCCACGGCAGTGTCCTCTATGGGGCAGAAATCTGGGGGAATGCAAATGGGGATGTACTATCGGCAGTAGAGTCTGAGTGGCTGAGGAAGCTTTTTACGGTGCCCTCTTCCACCCCAGTTGAGATCCTGCTGTTGGAGTTGCAGTCTACAACAATTGGATGGACTGCGAGGTGCAAAGCCGTCTATTTTTTATTTAAGATTTTTAAGAATATTGGTAGCGATTTAGTGAAATTAATATTGAAAGATTTCTTGCTTGTGGAGGGTTTTATGACCATCCCATGGGTTGTTGGGGTGAAAAGCACACTGAAGCTGATTGGCTTCAAGTCCATAATGGATTTTGAAGCATATTCAATTTGCATGTGCAAAGATGACCTAAAAAAGCTATTGTGGGATCAAGCATGGGAATTAGTTTTTAAAGAGTCGTCAGCAAAGAAATC
Source organism: Eurycea paludicola (assembly GCA_035593885.1). NCBI lineage: Eukaryota > Metazoa > Chordata > Amphibia > Caudata > Plethodontidae > Eurycea > Eurycea paludicola. Next base: position 2,387 of record JAXIUV010000142.1, on the reverse strand, counting down.
CGTGAATGAATTTCTTCCCTTTTCCTCCAGTTTTATCACTCCATATGTCAGCCTCCCATTAACCTGGTATGAAAGATATATTATCTCACGGTTCAGGCTGAACACACTTTTTCTAAGCTTCAAGCCAGGGTTGAAACCCTACATTGGTGAGTGTAGTTGTGGCCGCAGTATTGAAACATTGGAACATGTTCTCTGCTTGTGTGAAAACTACAAAGCGGATCGAATAAAGTGGCTTCTCCCACTATTTAAAACTTTGAACTATTCCCAAGTGGCTCCTCTAGTCTTTTATTTAAGATTGTTAAAAACGCCATTAATTATCTGGAGGATTCTATGTTTCTTTAAAGGTGTGCTCAGGAAAAGGAAGACATTGCAGAAAAATGTCATTCAAAAGGGTGCGAAGCCTAAATTAATGTTAATGCCGAAACCCTAATCCTATGTTTTTAACCCTGCTCTTTTCTGTATGAATCTCCAGTTGGATATGTAATGTGGAGCTTGGACGCAATGTATCTCTGCTAACTTGCTGTTATCGGGTCTGCATTACACTGCACTGAAAGAAGTATTATACTTTGATATCGTATTGGGTCTTAGGGATATTTTAAAATTATTGTTTTTATGAATTTTTAATGTTTATATGTAATGTGTGTCATATGTGATTTTGTAATTGGATTTGTACAGTTTTATGCATTGATAATTCAATGCGAATAAACTTTCTTCTACTCTAGTGTTTGAAATCAATTGGCCAGAAGAAACACAAGTACCAGTTTTCCTTCTGGGATTGAGAGACGATTTGAAAGACTCACTTCAATATATATTTCCCCAGCCAGAAACAATGCAGCAATTAATTGACTTGGTCCTCCAACTAGATAAAAGGAGAGCCGAAAAAAGGCTTGAACCCAGAAGAATTGAATTCAAGAAACTACACCTGGAACTAGTTACTCCGGTCCCACTAACCCTAGTTTTCAACCGCAAGGGGAAGAAAAACAACCCTTCGAATATCCCAAAAATAGCCTCAGTTACCAAAAAGCCTGATCCCCCTAGATCTCAACCTAGACCTCCTCTCACCCATGAGGAGCGAGAGCGTAGGCGTAAGAATAATCTTTGCATGTATTGTGGGCAGAATATCCATACCATAAGGGAATGCCCTTTGACACGGCGAAACGAAACCCCTGTAAAACTTTTGGTGGTTTCCTCTGAGGGAAATGACGAGGCCCAAGCCCTGAGCGAAAGGCAGGTTTGAGCCTTGAGTCAAAGACCTTTCAAACAGTGAACCTGCCTTTACTTTCTGGAGATCACTTTGAGGTGGAGGAGTTATTTCCATCTTTGTCTTCCCATCCCTTCAGAGTTCTCCTGGATTGTGGAGCTCCAAATTGTTATGTTGCGCAAAAGTTTGCTTTATATTGGAAATTAAGCTTCCAAAAGAAAAGAGTCCCTGATGTAATTAAGGGCATGGATGGAACCTCTCTCGAGTTAGGCTTAGTTGAGTTCCAAACTTAACCAATACCATTTCAATTAGGCCAACATCAGGAGCTGATTGCCTTTGATGTCATTAAAGCCCCTCAATTTCCCTTAATCCTGTGGATTTCTTGGCTTAAAAGACATAACCCAACCATTGATTGGCAAGATAGAGCCCTCACCTTTCGATCGAAGTTTGTAGCACTTGCGGAGTCACCCAAGATCGTACTGTATTCGCCTTGCCAGAGGCCGGTTCAGAGAAAACTCTCAGCGCCTTACAGGCGAGCAAAACTCTCCCAGTTAAATACCGGGACTTTGAGGATGTTTTTAGCCCAGTGGAAGCTTCCGCCCTTCCTCCTCATCGTGATTTCGATTGCAAAATTTACCTAGAACCGAACAAACCAATCCCTCATGGGAAAATCTATTCCTTAACCCCTTCTGAGGAGAAGGTATTAAAGATTATATTGAGGATAGTCTAGCCAAAGGATTCATATGACCATCGAAATCCCCAGCCGGAGCTCCCATCTTTTTCATACCCAACAAATCTGGGGAGCTCCGCCCGTGCATTGATTACAGCGAGTTAAACGACATCACAATTAAAACCGGTACCCTCTTCCACTCAATCCCGGACCTCCTGGACCAGGTTGTTAGTGCCACTTGGTTTACCAAGTTGGATTTGCATGGTGCCTACAATCTAGTCCGGATCAGGGCCGGGGATGAGTGGAAGACGGCCTTTAAGACCAAGTTTGGTAATTACGAGTATACAGTTATGTCGTTTGGCCTGACCAATCCACCGGCCGCGTTCCAAAGTTTTATAAATACCATTTTTAAACACTTACTCGGAGTCTACGTCGCAATCTACCTAGACGACATTTTGATTTATTCTCAAGACCTGCCTACTCATATCTGTCATGTCAGGGAGGTTCTTTTAAGGT
>JAXIUV010000141.1:0-10321 GCA_035593885.1 Eurycea paludicola | reverse complement strand
CTCCCATAGGGGAGGAACCGTAGGAGGAGTTAGGCCTCTATAAAAGTTGAAACCCAGAAAGAGGAGGGCATTATCGTCCTATTCTTCTGCTTTACTCCTGTCCTGCATCCCGCTATTTAAAGACCTGCAACCCAGAGAGAAGGGGCTCTTCCCCCCCTTTGCAAACAACCTAGAAGAAACTTTGCAGCGGCGCCATCCTGGTGCTTCCTGAAAACCTAGCAACCCTTTGAGATTTCAACCAGTGTATCTTGCTGATGCACAATCTTATTTCTGCAACCGCCTTTTCCAGAAGAAATCCTTAAACTAATTTTAGAATCAGACAGGAGGAGGGGATCAACTGCTAATCCAGATCCCTGCCCTCTGATTCTGGCTGCCAACCTAAACCTGCAGGAAAAGGCCTTGCTGGCCTTGGGCTGCCAAACAGCTATCGCTGCGTCCCTAAAAACAATTTCTAGTAACCCAGAGACCAGTCAATGCACCAGCATGATAGGATTTCTCTCCGAGGTGGAATGTGCCTTCCTGAGCCCATTCCAGTTGAGTCCAGTCTTGTGCCTGAACAGAGCGTGGGGCTTACTGAGGGATCCGTGCTGATCGGTGCAAGTTAGATGTGTGAATAGTAAAAGGTAAATTGAAACTCAGCAACAGAAACTGAACCCAGACAATATTGTAATTGTGATAGAGTAGCAAATCAACAGTAGTGGTGTGAATCGTAATGTGTAGAATTGTTAGTCCTCACTAGGCCTTGTAACCTTGCTTCTGAACTGCTTAGATCGTGGGAGGTACCTGGATTTAGGAGAGGAATTATGATATGATATCTGTTCTTCTTCCCTCCTTTTCCCATGACAGCTGATGCAACATAAACCAACTGATACATTTTTGAATCGTAATTCTGTATAGAGAGTGTGTAGAATATATGTGTCTCTTCCTTTTACCTGTGCAATGGAAGAAGTCATCTTGACTGTAACCTTTTTAACAATGTATTGTGTGAATTTAGAAATATTGGAAAGCAATTTGGGATAATGTTAATGATAACCATTGCAATCAGTAAATTAGTAAAACCTGAGTGAATTATCGAAACTGTATACAAAACTGTGTTGTGAGAAAGGTATCAATGTGTAGATTTGCTGTGCATAGATCGAAGAACTATAAACCAAACCAAAAGTTACAGAGAAAAACGCATCGACAGCGCGGCTTGCATCTTTGCTCTATACTGCAAAGCTGTAACCCAGCCCGAACCCATTTAGTAAACATTTTTATCTTTTCAAGGAGTGCTTTGGCCTTTGAGAAAATTGCAAACTGGAACCGATTACACATTAGAAATACGAAAACAAGCAGTAGCAAAGGCAATAGTTTTCACCGAAATCCAAGAAACAAAAATAAGAAAAAGTCAATTATTGAGAGAAATTGTTAAATATGTGTGAATTTACACCATTCTATGCAACCTGAGAAAGACAAAGTAATGGAATGTGAACAAATTGATTCGATTAATGTTAACCCAGTGCCAAACAAAAAAAAACAAAACAAATCACACAAAAAGAACGAGATATCCAAAAGTGCAATTATTTGTAAATACTATTGACATTTATTTTTGTAATAAAATCATAAAAACCCACCGGTTTGGTTATTGCAGAAAGGAAAAGTGTGGTACAGAAACCAGAATTGACAGTGCCAATAGCATATGTATCCGGAAATCAAGAAGAGCATATTACTGGCGATAAAACAACAGTGGTGGCAGATATCGATAAATCCGTGTTTCTCCCCAGGGTATCCATCAGAAGGGTGAATAACCCATCTAGTAGTACTAGATATTGATTATAAAGCAAAGAATTCAGAAGGTGCTGATTTTAAGCAAGATTGGTACGGGATTAAGTTAGTGATTTCATCCTTTAGGTTGAGGGACCTAAAATGGGACAAGGGTTCTAAAATGGAATGAGGCTTCTAAAATAAAATGAGGTTTAATAATAGACTGAGGGTTGTAAATGGAATGAGGGTTCTATTATAGATTGAGGGCTTTAAAATGGAATGAGGGCTCTAAAAAGGAATGAGATTTATAAAAATGGAATGAGGATTATAAAATGAAATGAGGATTCTAAAATAGATTGAGGGTTCTATAATGGAATGAGGGTGAGGTTTCTAAAAATAGATTGAGGATTCTAAAATGGAATGAGGGTTCTAAAATTAAATGAGGGTTCTAAAAATAGATTGAGGCTTCTAAAATGGAACGAGGGATCTAAAATAGAAAGAGGCTTCTAAAATTTAAAGAGGCTTCTAAAATGGAAAGAGGGTTCAACTATGAAATGAGGGTTGTCCTATCTTTGTTTTCATTGCGAAGAAACCGGAAGTGCCAACCTGCGCTGGACACTGCTGCTCTTGTGCTTCGAGCGGCTGGATCGCTCGTAACTCGAAAAGCTACGGCTGGAACTACATCTCCCTGTTTGCCTTGCGTGACGTGACGCATTCAATTAGCCCAGGGGAGAGCGCCAGAAGGGCGACAAAAGTGCCGCACTTGGCCGCACTTGGCCGCACTTGGCCGCACTTCGCCGCATCTTGGGCGTTGCGCTGTGCTTAACTCTATTAATCTGTAAGAGCTTATTATCTAGCTTAACCTAGCTGGTAGTTTCGGAATTATTTGCTGTTTGTGCATTTATTACTTTTAATTGTGGTACTGTGGTACTGTGTTTTTGATTATTTGGTGTGTTTGTAAGTGACTTTGTGATTTTCAATGGCTAGTAAAAGGGGATGCAACAATAATCCTAAAAAAGGGAAATACTGTGACAGTGATCTTGCCAATAATGTCAAAATCGATGGTTATTTCTTGCGAAATAGCGCAATTGATATTGTACCATTGAATAATGATGACGTCAATGTTGATGTAAACCCTGAACCATTAAGGTCGCCAACTTTGTACACCACAAAAAGTAGTATAATAGACATGAATGCTGATAAAGAAATAAGCACCACGGAACATTGTAACAATGTACGAAGTACAGATAAGGTGGTCATTAATGTTCCTGATGTCCCAGATGCCCCTGATGCTTCCCATCCCCATAGCTTATTTCCAACTGTATCGACCAAACAAATAATACAGACTGATAATCAAGTGAGCACTGATATACTAACCAGTTCTGTCAGTTCTGTCAGCCTTATTGACCTACCAGGGCAGACGAATAGCAGCCTAAATAACTCACTGCTTGATAAATCGGGGTACTCGGTCAGACAGCTGCATTCGGATTCTGCCTTTGGTGGGTTTTGTAGCCCCCTAAGAACTAATACTGTTATGTCTCCATCAGCATCTACATTATCAACAAATATTCTTGATGCAAGCATAAACATACAAGACAAAACTGCATATGAGACCTTGGAAAATGAGCATTTGAGGTCATTTAACCCATCTTTTAATTGCCAAATCTCCAATAACAGCTCACCCATTAAAACTGAAAGGCGTCGCTCATCATTAATTCGAGTAGATGTTGACACATATGCCACTGAAACTTTTAATGTTAAACTCAATGAACTATTTTTAAATGTCAGAGAGCTTATGTTGTCACTATCCAGCTTATCAGCCTTAGTAGGTAAATCATTCTCCAAAGTGGAAACTGATATGGTAAAACTTGGAGGTGAGATGTCAGCCTTAGTAGGTAAATCAGTCACTAAAGTGGAATCTGATATTCTGAAACTTGGGGGTGAGTTGTCTAACATAAAAGTGATTAATGACAATCAAAATTCAATGACACGTGCCTTAGTATTAGACACTAAACTTACAATCGAAGCCATGGCGGTTACCCAGAAAGCGATGCTGGACACCCAACTGGAAACCCAGTCTGAGTGTGAAAATAGTGTTGCGGAGGTGCTAAAAGTTTGCCAAAGAACAGCTAGTAAGCTTCCTCGCACCCCAACAATTAGTCAATTCACACAAACCCAGCCATTAGCAACATATGCAAGAACTCATCCACCTTCTTCTTATGCTAATACAAGTAACCCTCCAGTACCGATATCCAATACGATACTAGACCAATCGCTAATTTGCCCTTCGGTCAATCTAATACCTAGCTATGCCAGCATTGCTGCAAACGCTGATTAAATGATTGCTGGTACCTCGACCTACACAGACATAGGTGCAAACATGAGGAAACCAATGGAGACACAAAAAGAGTCTAACCTCCAGGAATCCCATATTAGAGGTGTGCCACCCAAAATATTTCACGAGAGCATATCTATGCAACCCATCAATAAGACACATGTGCCCTTGAAAAACCAAGCTCCACCAAAAGTATTGTCGAAGAAAAGAAAACTTAAAACTAAGCATATGGAAAAAACAAAGGATGCTAAGCAATTTGTTATTGACCCAATTAGTTTTAAGAATAAAAGGGTAAAATCAGATAATAAAGTATCAAATGATAAAACCAAAAGTCATGATATTGATGTGACGGTAAAAAAATCATTGGCACGTTCGCCCATTGAAAATAGGAATTGTCATAGCGATAGAATCAACAGAAAGACTGAAAATAAGGGTCGGGTGGAAATGGACGTGCATTCTTCTTGTAAACTGTACTTTACTCCCAAGCACATAACAAAACAAATGAGTATTAAAGAACAAATATTCTTTAATAGAACTGCATTCTTGGCTATGGCAAGTTCTATAAATAAACTGCGCCATATAACGTCAAGACACATATTGTCGGTTAACTTTCTTTCCAATGGCAGCCGATTAATTGATACTACTGTCATACAGTTCATTGACCCCATATGCACTGCATCTATACTTGAGGCCAAAAAGGCCTTTGCAAAAATGGGTATTGAGATGAACATTAAACATATTAGTGGAAATAAGAGCAAAACTAAAAAGGACATACTGAATGATTTTTGTCCCAGAAGAATGCAAGTCCACAAAGCCCGATATCTTGATTCTGATTCGTCCGTCTCTGTTAATTATGCTACGGAGATGGAAGAATCGACTACCGCCTATGACACCACTGATAGCTCTGATTCTAATGTTGACACTTCCACTGATGATGAAAATTAATGTAAGCCTCTATTTATTTATTCATGGAATTGTGCGGGCTTATTCAAAGATGGGGGATGGCAAACTCTACCCTATGAATTACGTGGTGGTAAAATAATTCAACTACAAGAAACTTGGTCATTATATAGGTGCAACATTAATGGATATCGAACCTATTAAAAAGCAGCATCTGAGACCGAATTTGGCCACAATTCGGGGGGCATTTGCACACTAATTAGTAATGCACTTGATTGGAGTATAGTAACTATTAATACATCAAGTCCCGGACTGCTTGCACTCTACTGCTCATGTGACAATGATCATTTTTTCATGCAGGAAAATCTCTGTCTGATTAACATATATATTAATCCCAATGCTAGCAATGAATTCAAAATGAAATTACTACAAGAACTTGATCTTATTGTGGAGAAATATGCTGATAATAACACGAATATCTTGATCTCAGGCGATTTTAACTGTAATCTTTCAATGTGCACGAATCTCCTGCCAGCAAATATTCTAGCTACTGCTGATGGGAAACGTAAAGCAAATAAATACATCAAAAGATTATCAGGCATCCTGAGTGATCATGATCTAAAAATATGCATTGATAAAAAAACCAATGCACTATCTCATACATTTGAGAGAGGCAACTGTAAGTCTCTAATAGACTTTATCCTACTAAAGGCAGAGGTATATAAATATTATATTGATTTTCATACACTTCCCTTAGATTTTGGGGATCATAGAATACTCAGATTAGTGGTGCCTAGCTCTTCCCACAAATTATGTGTTGAGCATCCGATTGCGTTGGAACCTGTGGTAGTTAAGTGTAGGCAAATTAAATGGGGTGATTACACAAGTAATAAGGTAGCCGATAGCTATCAGCAGGCCATCAATACCTATGATTTCACCAAATGCAAAGCTGTTTCAGCAATTGATACTTTTTCTAAATTCTGTGGCGTCTTTAAGAGTAGTATGTGGTACGAATTTACCTTGAAAGAGAAACCTCAGAACAACTGGTATGATAACAGCTGTAAATTGTACAAACGCGCCCACAACCGTAATATTAGAAAGCTGAATAACATAAAGGATATATTGACCAGGAAGGAAGCTAAGAAACAAATAATAAAAGCTAAACAGAGATTCTTTTGGTCAAAGAAAGTTGCCTGGTATGAAAGTAAGTGGTCCAAAATTGAATCAGCACTTGAGAATAAGAACGATAAGATGTTTTGGTCAATAATAAAATCCAATGAGAATATCACTGAAGTACCCGTAAATATAATAAGTAAACAATCCTGGGAAGAACACATATATAAAGTTTTTAATGAAAGATGTGATGAAGAAGATGTTTGTATTACATACAACTACAATGCTATGGTCACTCCTCCTGTCACGAGAGAACAAATCCATGAGTTACTTAAAACCACTCCCCCATCTAGGGCCCCCGGGCCAGATGGAATACCCATTAAGATGGTACGTGATTTCCCGGACATATGGCTTGACTCATTGACAATTCTATTTAATTTAGTAATACGCCATGGTGTCTTACCTGGTACCTGGCCTGGAGCAATTGGCATACCGATCTATAAAAAGAATGATCCAAATGATTGTGCCAACTATCGTCTCCTGGCCTTGTCCGACGGGATAGGCAAATTATTTGGTTGGTACCTCCTTTCATTGCTCTCGAACTGGGCTGAAAATAATAACATCTTTTCTATATCCCAGGGTGGGTTCAGAAAGGGTGGTAGTACTGCAAGCCAGTGCTATGCACTCAATGCCCTAGTCCAAAAGTATCTTGAACGTAACGCAGCATTATATTGCTGTTTTGCTGACTTCAGCTCGGCATTTGATACAGTCTCAGGGCCGTTGCTTTGGAAAAAAATGATCAAAGCTGGCTGCCCATTGCAGCTGATCTACTTAACAAAGCAATTTTACAATAACACCTGGATGGCCTTGAGATACACCAAAACAAATGATTTAACTGGTAAAATAAATACAACCCGTGGAGTCAAACAAGGGTGTGTACTGGCGCCATTTCTTTACAATCTTTATGTTGTGGAGCTTTCTAAATGCATATCAAAATCTAATGGATTTGTTTCTCCGATGATGGGAGGGATGGCCATGGATCTATTGACCTATGCTGATGATACGGCCCTGCTGGATCTTAGCGCGACCGGCCTCCAAAATAAGCTGAATATATTCTATCAATTTTGCTGTGACAATTTTTTGAAATTGAACATTAGCAAAACAAAAATCCTCATCTTTAAGAACAAAAACCGTTTTGAAAGATCAACATTCACTAAAGTTCAATTTAGTATTAACCAAATACCCTTAGAGCAAGTAGACTGTTATAAATATCTAGGACTGTTATTTACATCTGATGGGAAGTGGACAGAGCACTTATCGAAAGTGGAAATGAAAACCAGAAATAAAACAATAGCACTGGTACAAGAAGCAAAAAAAGGGCTGTTAAAAAGTTGGATACCTGTCTTAAAAATCTTCAAATCTAAAATCATTTCCCTCCTACTTTATGGAGTCGAAGTATGGGGACTAACTCAAGTAAAATATCTTGAAAAAATTGAAGCAGGTTTACTTAGGATATTGGTATCTTGCAACCAGGGCACTCCTGGAATGGCGTTATGTAGAGAACTTAGACTTACTCCCTGTGCGATCCTGGCTGAGAACAGAAACTTACAGTTTATATTAAAAACGCGAGCCAGTAGTATACAGTTCATGGCCAATTATTGTATTAATGAGATAATTAATCCTCTATGGTCATCCTCTAAGCTCATCAGAAGGGCTACTATTAAGATCTTTAACAGCTGGGCATTCCGTGCAGGTCATAAAAAGGATATGTTATTAACGGACATTTTAGAAATTGGTAACCTAGACCGATCAACTTGGCAGGAATTAAGAACTATACGTAGTGACGAACATATGAACTTTAAATTGTGCAAATTGTCCTCGATGTGTTTGTTCAATCTATTACAATATGACTCTAATATGGAGTTACCGAGCTATATAACAAAATGTTCCTCTATCGTTTTATGCACATTTTTTCTTAAGTTCAGAGTTAATAACTATCGCAACGTGATTAATGCATGCAGATCATTCAAATACTGTGACTGTAATAATGAAATACCCCAAGATGTAATTAATTTTGATTATTGGACCCATCTGGTCATAGACTGTCCAAAATTTAGAACACAAAGGCATAAGTGGCTTGATTTATTTTTCTCCAGCAAAGACGTTACCCTGACCAAAATGTTACTGTTAATGAACTTACAACAAGCTGATGAAATAGCAAGAGTTTTTAATTTTTTTAAAAGCATATGTATAATTGATAAATTTAGCAATCTAATTTTTGACTGAGTTTTTTACCATGTTTGTCTGTATAGAATATGTGTTTGTACAGAATATGCCATGTATTGAGATTTTGAACATTGTATATATGATAAATATATGGATTTATTTTATTGTATTAATTTACAAATAAAATTATATTTAATAATAATACAAAGGATTAGCGGGTTCAGATCTACTTTTCCCAGCTATCCAGATTTACGCAACCCAACCCAAGAGAACCAGGAGGGGCCTTCCCTTCCCCGCAACCATTTTGGGGCTTCTTGCGAGGCACCATTTTGGGAGCTATTGAGAAACCGCGATCTTCGGGGAAACTTTTACCCGTGCCTTGCTGGTACGGAAGTCCCATTCTGCAATCGCCCATTCTCAGGCGACTTTTCAACCCAGATTGTCCGAACCGAACCGAAGGGGAACTTGCTACGGAGGTCCGACCTCCGCCCTCCGGTCCTGCTTGCAGAATCTGAACCAACCAGGCCCCTAGGCCCAAAAGGGTGCAAACAGCTTATGCCGCGCCCAGAATCATCCAGTAACCCGAGAGATAGCGAAGCACCAGCGAGCCAGGAGACTCCCGAGGGTAGCCTGCCGATCCCAGTCTATTCCGGTCCAGACCAGTCCTAAGCCTGACCAGACCGTGTGATCGTAGAGGGATTTTCGCTGATCGGTGCATGTGTCCGAGCAAGAAATTTAAAGGTAATTATCAGATAGGAAGAAATTAAGTAAACCAAGTGTGAGAGTGTTTGACCGATTATCGGAATTGTAGCAATTTGGTGTAATATTAGTGTTATAGGTCTAAGAACTGTTAAATTATGTAAAGGATTAAGCGATAGAAGGGAGTGTGATGGGATTCAGGAAAAAGTGCATTAACCCATATATGTGTCTTTCTTCCTCCTTGCATTTACCGGACACCGCATTGCAACTGTATTGAGTAACTGTATTGTGATGACATATAGACCCTGTCTTTTCTTTTCTTCGGTCCGTGGTGAAGAAGATAGCGGAAAAACACGTGAACTGTTTTAACAAGAAATGTTGATTTATGAGACTGTGTGTGCAATCAAAACTGTGTTAAAGAATAACTAATCTATTATCGTAAAGATTGAACTATTGAAAGGAATATATATGTGTGTGCAGTGGGGTGACTATTAGAGAAAACAGAAATTGAGAGTAGCGAAATTCGAATGCACCGACAGCTTCACTTACGTTGCTGCAATACCTGTGACCGCGTAACTGAACCTAGGGAATCGACAACGCTGCGCGTTCGCGCAATGAACAGAAACTAACCAGAGACCACCATTAAATCCAAGGATCGTTGTACACTGTGTTATGATGTTTTCCTATATCAACTACATTTGAATCTAATTAATGAAGGAAGTTTCAAATGGTATAAAAAGTAGGGTATTAAAAAAATATTTAGAAGCCAGTGGACTAGAAATTTCAAAAACGTGCCTTGCTAAAGGTATCTTTTGATCCACAAAAGGATGGGTTAGGTAAAATTTATGCAAATGGTAATGTCTGAGTTAGTAAGTTAATCTAGCAATATATGGCTAAAATTCCAAGCTCAACTGGAGCTGGGCCCAGTTGGCAAAACTGATCCTCCAACTCTGTTGCAGTAGATCAGCCCAACATGATGATGGCTGTGGAGACTGTGACTTAGAAGACCCCTGCAGTTAGCAACTTTGTAACGTCAGCCACCACATACAGCAGTCTCTGAATTAGTAGAGTGATGCCACGTAACCCCCCTCCCCCCAGCATACAACAGGCAGGGTCGTTAGGGGATAGCCCTTTCCCTTTCTCTTTGACTCCAAAACTGATTAAAGGGATGCTCCACCTCCAACTATGGGAGATAGTTTTACCACTGACCTTTTTAAATATATTTTCCAGCTTTACAGGAATATCAGGAACACTACTCGAATGAACATTACTCCATCTCTGTACTTCTGCACTATATGCTTTGTA
>JAXIUV010000140.1:0-10345 GCA_035593885.1 Eurycea paludicola | reverse complement strand
CAAACCCTCCCTCCCCCCACCACCCTCCCCCGCCCTGACACTCCCACGACTCATCACCCTCCCACCCCAGACACTCCCACTACTCATCGCCCTCCCACCCTGAGAGCCCAAAACACAGCCTGATCCACATCGCATGAGTAAAACATGAGTAATGTAAGGGTACCCTGAGAAGTAGTAAGTCAAAGGGTTGACATGAGTAAGCTGCACTGCTGCACAAGAACAGGCAAACATAAAATATGAAAGAGAGAAAGAAGGAACAAAATAAAATTATGCTAGATGTAAGAATACATTTTTTCTTGAGCAAAAATGTTTTCTGACATTTTCTTACTGATACGTTGCTCCTGTTAATCGGTCACTTTTTTCGCTTTCTCCCTCTGCATCCTTCCTTCCTTCTCTCCTGTTCTGCCTTCTTTGCTTCTTTTCTTCTCTCTTCCTTTCTTTCATTATTTCGATTGGCCACAAATGTGCTGCACTAATTGCACATGCGTTTCTTTGCTCAGAGGTGGGCGTGTCATGGGCGGGCCCCATGAGTTGCTCTGTCAGATGAGCAGCCTACTCATGGGGCATTCTCATAGCACAGTTTCTTGAATTACGAGTACTTCTCAGGCTGCGCTTATGAGTAAAGTGTGAATAACCTTCTCATGAACATACTCACTCTTTACCCTGTGCTTTAGAACATTTGTGCAGTGTGTGCATGCTTTCCTCTGAATGTATGCACATCTATATAAGCTTGTATTTATCCAGCTGCACACATGGGTGTGTGGGTGAGCGGGTAAACTTATTGATATAAAAAATTGTTTCCTACCGCAAATGTTTTAAATTTGATTTTGTTTTAAGTTCCAGGCAGTCATTTGCTTTATCTAAGAATATCACTTTAATCAATATCTTGTTCCTTTAAATTGAAGAGGCGCTATCAGCAGCCTTTCACAGCTTATAAGATCGAGCGCAAGAGTACTCAAAGTGTGGCCCGTGGGCCACCTGCGGCCCTCCAAGCCTTTTGCAGTGACCCCCACATCTCCCCAAAGAATCAAATAACTAGAAAATTAGGCTTTGTTTTTAGCAAGTATGTTTAATATTGTCCATTTTGATCATCTTGCCATACTGGCTTTACTGATTATTCTTTCTCTTGCCATTTTTTTAATCTTTACTGTGGCCCTTGGTCAAACCTATATCAGCCCCCGGCAAAATATTGCGAGTACCCCTGATCTAGAACCCGTTTACACTTAGAAACCTGTTGTGCAGTAATGGGATATTGGAAATCGGCTTCTTTAAGGAGCTTGGCCATCATAGTATTTAAGAGCCACTTGACACTTGTCCCTAAAATTGTTCACAGCTTTAAGATGCATGAGCGGACAAATACAAATATTTTCAAAATAAGTTACCCATTGGTCTGGGGATACCATTATGTCCTAGTTTGTTTTTTGGTACACTCCCCCAAAATACTAAGGCCTTTATTACGAGTTGATCAGTAAATCCTAGAAATTGACCAACTCAACTAACGATTTAGAGCAACCGACTGATTTGATGTACAAACAATCAGAATACTTGCCATTCTGATTTTACAGAATGTTTACAATTAGTAACACACTCAGTAATACCGATTTATTTGCACTTAGAAAATTCAGCATTAACGATTGTATATAGATTTTATAAAGTGATTTTTCTGTCAGTGCAATATTTTTTTTTAATTCTGCCCAGGCTTAACTGGGTAGAATTCAGTATCATTCAGGGGCACCAATATATTTTGGGCCCCTCGCTATTATTTTTCTCTCCCCGACACACATTGGGCAAACAGTAATTTAATAGTTAATGCCTATTGAACTACCTACATTCCCACTTTGTTTTTCATTCACAGTGAAAACACCCGGTTATACCGAATTTGCAGACTCGTAACAGGCATACTCAGTAAAATACTTGGTAAAGGCATTACTGAGCATTTTACCAAGTTTTCCTCATTACTGAGGAAATTGTAATGAGGGCCTAAATAACAGAATTTGCAGCATTTCCTGTTTCCACTACTGTAAATTACTGAGCTCTGCATTTTACCTGTACATTCTGTTTTTTCTTCTTTAAAAAGGCTTTATTACACTTTCAACAATTTTAGAGTTCTGATTTTGGTATCATAACCTTACTTGAGAATCTAATATTTGCTCCCTTTAACATATAATCAACTGCTGCCATTGGTCTCACATGATTTTCATGCCTTGTGCGTACGTGTGTGGATTCACTTTAGACAATCACTCTTCAGAGAGTAAAGCATTACTCTTGTTTGAAGTCAGTTTGCACACTACCACTGTAGCCCCTTTCAGTAATGTAGTTATTCCTGTTCTCCCTTTTTCTCCTTCCCTGTCATACCTGGAATCTTCCCTTCTAACATTTCATCCCCTCCAGTGTGTTCTATGTGAGCCAGTTGAGCTCCCCTCCATTCTGCTGCTGGAGAAGTGCATGCAAGGTCCTATTAAAAGCTGTTCCCTAGTTACCACCACCTCTCCCTCCCTCATGTTGTGACTTCATTTCAGTGACGACAAGTATGAGATCCTCCCTCCGTGTAGGTAAAGACGGTCCATCCCAAAGGAACCCAGAGGCCGGACAGTAGGGCGGTGTGCATGTAAGAAGAAAACTGTGGCTGTGTCTGAAGCAAAGAAAATGATTGGGTCCCAAAGAGAACCTAGGAGATGCTACAGCAAGCACTGCTGCCACAAAGCAATGTGGCAGGTGCTAAAGTGAGGATCGCTGTCAGGAAGATAAGGGCTTCCTGGCATAAAATAAGGAAGAGGCCAAGGGAAGTGACTCCAAAACAGATGGGTAAACAAAGGTCTGGTGAAAGAAACAAAACATGATCCTTGGTAGAGGTAACAGAGAGTACTGATCCAGTGGCTGAATGTGAATCAGGCCTGTGTGTCACTGAAAGTAAAAACGCGATGCATCGGCCAACATTTTGGTATGGGCAGCAGATTAGGCCCAAGAGAGCTGAAAGATGTTGTGATAAAAAATATTTCCCCACACAGATGCATCGAGGTAAGAGGAACTGTAAATGCACATTCAGGGGGGCCTCAGTGCAGATAGTGATCAAGTGCCATGAGGCAGTGGTGAATATTTGGCTATTTGATGTTTGACGGTGTCAGGAACATGACCGGCTTCTGCTTTGTGAAAAAAACAAAAATGACCTTCATCGAAGAGGAGCTGCTGCCCTGTCAAGCTGTCAAAATACAGATGAGGCTGCACTGGAGCAGAAGGAAGTCTGTGTTTTGTTTTAAAACACAAGCATCCCAGCTGAGCAGTTGTTGCCTTGTTTGGTTGCATTGTATTTATTTATTTATTTATTTGTAATTCGCTTCAAACATGGCAGGACATCAGAGTGCACAGAAAATAACAACACAAGGCAACACAATAAAAAGTTTAAGATACACAAGGAGAGCAAGGAAATGAGGCTGGAATTTATGAAGACAAAGACAAAATAAGGTCAACACTGAGGTAAGAACCCAGCGGACAGGAATGTCTTCAGCGTCTTCCTGAATTGTTAAAGGCTACAAGGGGAAGGCAATTAGGAAGGCGGCAGGGCATTACCCTAATTAGGAGCCAAGTAGGCAAACGTTATTTCAGCACATCTCGCGTTATTTGCTCTAGCAAAGTGAACAGAAGAGGAGAGAGTGAGACCCCCTTAGAGAACCCACAGTCACTGGCTGGTGATGGCGATGAGAAATCAGAAGGGGTTACTCTAAAACAATGATTTTCTAGAAAGAAGAGTTCCCATTTTATAGCATGAGCAGACATAAGGTCTGTGCTTTAGGGGCATTGCACTCCACAGTTTAAGGGCTACGTGTTCCTCAAGCTAGGTACACATTTTTCCAGATACAGAGGAATCATGTTTTAATGTGCCCCAGCCCACAGTCATTGTGGTGCACAGTAAGAACATACAAATAGACAAAAACATAGGGATCATGAAAAGAATAGGCCAGTAAATGCAGATATCCCAAGGGATCAAACCTGACATTCATTATTTAAAAGCCAGGACTTTAGCTTCTGCCCAAGGATTGTGGAAGATTATTCCAGAGTCTGGGGCCCTGGAAAAGCAAAAGATGAACCACCTGCCATCACACGCCAGCACATGGCGGACATGGCGGCAGACCAAGAGATTTGCATCCACTGAGAGCAGCGAGCAGCCTGGGGCATAGTCCTTTATAGCTGCCCTCAGCTAGCCTGGCACTGTCCCTATCCTGCATATTAACAAGGTGGGCAGGGTCTTTAACAGGATCCTGAACCTGACTGGGAACCAGTAAGTTTGCACCTGTTTTCCACAACACCACATCGTGTTCACAACATATCAGTCCTGTGCAGATGAGTACCGCCTCTTTCTCAATAACTTGGTGGCACCTGAGGTTTTTTTTCACATGTCAGAAGTCCATAGCAGTACTGTAGTCTAACCGCATGAGGGCGGCAGCCCTCGCTAGGTTAGCACAGCTCATGTCTGAGGTGTAGGGGCAGACCCCTCTCAGCACTTTCAGATTGCAGTTACTGCTCTTGACAATGGTGGATATTGGCTCCGTCATTTTCAATGAGGAATCTAGATTGACTCAAACCCCTCATTACAAGCTTGTATTTAAGGATTTCTGTCATTAATAAAGACAGAAGTCTAAGGGTTCAATTAGAACTTTGCTATCTTTCGTTAGCAAAGTCACTTTTCATCACCACATATTTAGATTGTGGTAAAAATTAAAACTTATTTGGGGTGTACTTTTTTACACCCCAATAATTTTATATTCTTTTTCATGATGCTCACAATGTAGCATTCTGAAAAAATATTTATGATTTTGTGTAATAAAACAAATATTTTACTTTTTTTTAAACCACGGTAATAACAACTTTTGAACAACTTTTAATTTCACCTTTGACAATTAAAATTCTGTTTAAAATTATTTTGTTAAGTTTACCGAAAAACTGTCGTTATTAAAGACACTTTTTGGTGATAACCACCAAAAACTATCTTTAATAATCTTGGTAATAATTACATTTTTTGTCATTATTACTGAGGCAGTTGTAGTGAAGGGGAAAGAGTCTAGACTTTGATGCTGGTCTTAACTTTCCTTCCAGAGCAAAGTGGTCATATACAGAACACAATTTGTTACTTGTTTGATTGATCAGTTCCATTTTCTCCACATTTAGACACATCTAGTTGTGGGTCATCCAGTTCTTTATATACCCATATTGCTATATTTAATTGTCACGTGCTTCAAGATCACAGGCATCTGGGCGCACACAAAGACAGAGACAGACAGTCAGGACTAAGACAAACACATAACAATTTAAAAAGAAGTGTAAGAAACCGGCAGGAAGTCGACAATCAGAGCTAATAGAAACAATGGGTCTTCAAGAGTTTCTTAAACAAAGGTAGTTAAGATCTTGCATGCAGGGAGGGGGGCAGCTGGTTCGACAAGTGGGGAACCAGATAGTCGAAGGATCATTGAAACCTCTCTCTTCAGGTGAGTCCAGGGTAGGGCCAGCAGATGACTACAGTTGGATTTTAACATATGGACATTTAGCTGCCATTGAATCCTTTCCCTCGGGTACATGGGGGATTTACCATATAGACATTTATGTCCATTAGTGAGGAGACTAAAAGGGATCCTGGCACTCATGGGAAGCCAGTGTAATGCTTTCCGATGTTGGGATACATGGTCTCTCGATCTAAGACCCTTGATGATCCTCACAACACTATTTTGAATAATCTGTAAACGTAAGATGTTCTGTTTGCAAGTGTCTTGGAACAGGGTGCTACAATAGTTGAGGCGTGAACGTAATATAGCCCTGGCCACAGTGATACAACTATCCCTAGCTATAAATGGACAGAGCTGCCTTAGAAGCTTTAGATTGTAGGAAGAGCACGAGGAAATATAGCCAAAATGGGCCTTTATGGACAGTGTTTTCACCTTGCCCAAAACAGGGATAGGGCAACCTGCAATGTTGAAACGGGCATAGTCCTTGTTCAATGTATTCCTTCTAGCAATGGTGTCTGCGATAAGGAGCTCTGTTTTTGTGTCATTTAATGTCAGCCCATTGTCCCTCATCCACCCTTGGATGATGGCATACATGCTATTGACACACTCCAGGTCTTCGTCTTAAATGCCTGTAAAGGATAACAAGACCTGAGTGTCATCTACGTAATTTGCTTATAGGATACAATACTGGTTAGGAATCTCAAATAGCAGCTGGGTGAATATGTTGTAAAGGGTCGGGCTAAGGCAAGAACCCTGTGGGAGACCACACATGAGTGGGTAGGCTGTGCCTGAGCATCGGCTACAAACACCTGGGCACTACGATCGGCCAAAAAGGAGGTAACCCCGTCAGCGGCCTCAATGGAAAAACCAGCTGATGATACTAGCCTCTTGGACAGGATCTGATGGTCCACCAAATCAAAGGTCAACGATAGATCCAACAGCATCAATAGTGCCAGGGAGCCTGTGTCAGTTAGATTGTAAATACTGGCACAGAGGTCTAGGAGAGTGTCCTCTTTGCTGTGTGCCTCTTTGAACCCTAATTGCCCATTTTTATTAGGATGTTGCATTTCTCAAGGTGGGCCTGAATATGCAGAAAGGACACTCTGTCCAGAATGTTTAGTAAGAACGGTATGTTGGTTATAGGCCTGTAGTTGACAGGACATTCTGGATCCAGAGTGGCTTTTTTTAGAAGTAGAGTTACCCAGGTTTGATTAACCCCCTAGGTGCTACCAATGGGGCCATATGGAATTGCATTATGCCAATGGCTAATTCCAATGCAATGGAATGCAAACACACTCGTCATTAGGACTAAAGGGGTTAATGGAATTATGCACCTTGGCTTCCTTGAATGATGTATTAATAAATCTGGTGATCAGAGGAACAAGAGAGACGGCACAGTCCTTAACCTTCATAGCAGGTAAGTAGTCCCCCTTACATGTAGTAAGCTTGAGAGTGGAAATTATTGCCACTACTTCCTCCTAACTTACCGATTGAACACAGAAAAGGGGAATGTCAGATGGAAAGTCCTTCACAGCAGTGGCATACATAGAAAGAGTAGAAGGGTGTACTAAAGTGCTCCCATGTCTCAACTTCTGGATTTTATTTTGCATAGCATTTTGGATATTAGAATACCACGTGTTGTCCTTAACTATGTTGGGCTCTATCCTCTCGGTAGTTTCCATTTCCCTCAGAATCTTCACTAGCTCCCAAGTGTTTGAGCTGGCGTTTGAAAAACATTCTCAAATCTGTCTTTTTTAGCGACTATAATAGCAGACATATGTTTTGGCAGCTCGTGAGTATACAGCTCAGTTAGAGTCAGATTGTGTTCTGAGCGATGAGGAATGAGCTTTGTGCATGTTAGCCTTGAGTGGTTTTAGGTCACAATTGTAGCATGAGTTATTATGTTTTTTTGGGTTAATAGCTTCAGTCTTCTCTGTAGCAAGAAGGTTGACTGAGGTCTCCATCAAGGATTGGTAGTGTTTTTCAATGGAGGTGGTCATGTTCTGGAGGTCTAACTCTGCAGGATCAGTTTTTAGAGTGGCAAGAGGGCCTCTGTGATAAGACATTTTTTGTTACGATTTGTAATAAAGGTTCTCAGATTATTTTGCTTATGCTGTCCGACTGGAGAAATAATATTAAAATGAATAAGCTGATGGTCTGACCATGGACAAGGTGCCACGGATACATCTGGTAACATAATATTGTAAGCGCATAACCATTCCAGAGTGTTCCCATGCACAGGCGTGGAAGTTGTTACATGTTGTATGAACCCATATCCTCCAGCGATTGTTCAAGGAGGACACCCTATTGGGGAGTCTCATCACCAAGCCAATAATTTAGGTCACCAAGCACTATAAACCGTATAGATGGTTTAATGGAAGCAGCTTCGATAGAAACAAGTTGGTCAATAAAGTCCCCTGATGCGGCCGTGTTCGATAGACTATGACATTTTGATATAAAAGGACTCACAATTTCTGTTTTCCTGTCATTTACTTTCATAGAAGTGGAGGGAGCCTCTGAAGATCAAAGCAACCCCACCTCCATGACCTGATTTTGAATATGACCTCAGGATGTTATAAGAGGGGGGTAGAGTCAGGGCCATAGCAGTACCTGCTGCGTCATGGAGCCATGTTTCTGCCAGTTCCACAAAATCCAGATCATGGGACATAGTGTAATCATTAACATTAACAGTGTATTCTACCAGAGATCAGCAGGCTTATTACGAGTCATGCGGACTAAAGAAAATACAGAGCTTGCAAATGATTTCCCATTGTATTCAATGGACAAAAAAGGAGTACGGTCTGCATTTTTTTTCAGGCTGCATGACTCGCAATAAGCCTGCTAGTACTTAATAACATTCCTCTCAGCGAGCCAATAGTAATGATGTTAGATAGATCAACTGGGAGAGAATTGTAATTTAACATTTGTGCCCTTAAAGGGATGACAATGAGAAAGGGACGATATGTCGGTCCCAGAAGTCCCAGAGGTCCCAGAGAAGGTGGTGACTATGTCACAATTGCAATTATTGGCAGGTAGCCCACTAGTGACTGATTGTTGTCAGTTCTGCAGGGGTATATCTAGTGTGGAGTGGGGCATTAGTACTTGCACCAGTAATTTGCACCTGCCTTTTTTTATTGCAGCGTGTGTGCAGTTAATATTTCACATTGTCATCATTCAACTAGTAATAAAGAATCATGGTCTAATAAAAGACATGTGTCTATGGAGTCCATGATAGGCTTGCTTATGTTTTTATCACTACTAGGTGGAGATGTACTATATAGTATGGGTTTAGATGTTGGCACTATGTCAAATGAAGCCATAGAGTCTGCGAGGCCTGTTTGTGTTGCAGGTGGTTTACTAGAGTCTGTGATGTATTTATCAAAGAAAAATGCATTGTTATTAGATGTAGAGAAATGAGAAATGAGAAAAGAGAAATGATTGTCGCAATAATGGCTTTAGAGTGTAATTCAAAATTGTCAATGGATTGGGTACGAATACAAGCCTGAGTAACAGAAAGCTCAGGTACGACTCAGCAGTGATTAGTTGATCAGTGACCATGGGGAGAAATTGAGTAAGTCAATATTTATCTTGAATTGATGCAGAAGTGCAACAAAGAAGATAGACATTGGATGCAGTCCGGCATGAACTGGCAATGTCGCAATGGCACGGTCGCGCCAGGGCAGATGTATGTGTATTTCACGGCTCACACTGCCAGATGGGTAGTGTAGTGTGAGACGGCTACAGTGAAGGAAGCCATGAGTGTCGCCACCAGCAATTTAGCAGTGTATTAGGAGTGCAAGGTGAGAGCGAGTAAGAAGCGAAGTGAAACAGTAAGTACTGACCTGAATTGTTTGTATGTTATCTTATGTTATCTGTATCTTGTAAAGCACCTTATTACCACCCAGGCAGAATCAATGTGACCCTGGTGGGATCATTTCAGCCTGGCTTCGGTCCTTGCACCATTCTCCACCTTTGGGCCTCGTGTGGTTCACAATAACTTGTGGGTGCGGACCGGCGGGGAGCTTCTCTGGCCCGATTTGATCCTGGATCCCCCTTTCCTCTCGGTCTTTATGTGTGTGTTTTACCCATTGGCCTTGTGTGGCTCACAATAACTTCAGGGTAAGTCAGTCGTGTGGTAACCTTTATATCTGGCGATATGTCTGCTTCCTTGTGCATTATCGATGGGTTGCAGTCTATGTGTAGGTTAATGTGTTGCTATGTGCTTGGGTGTTGTGTACATTTGTATGGCTCGGTTCAGTAAAACATGCTCGTCTATGTGAGGTTGTCTCTCTCAATGTTAGCCATATGCGCTTTGTATCATCACTGCCCTGCAAAGAAGCTAGGGAGCCTCACTGGCCTGTAGCTTCTCCTCTTCTGGAATTCGTTTCTGTGTTTCCAGTCCTTTCTGTGCTTGGTGCCATGAAGATGTGTGTTCAGCCAGGCTGCCCCCTTTCAACTGTCTTTTAATTCATGCCGTGCCTAAGGACCCAGGAGCTCAGAGAGGGCATTTGTCCTGGGCACTGTTTGCCTGGTCCCTAGAGTGCAGCCTCTTGGGCAGCCTTAGCCTACTAACAACCCTGCTCCGGTGCATGATTTGTGGCCTTCTTCCCTAATCCAGGGCACTACCTGGGAGGTGTCTTTAATTTCATGCCATGCGTAAGGTCCAGGGGTCCAGATGAGGCATTTACACTAGGCTCCGTTCACCTGGTCCCTCGAGTGGCGGCCACCTGGGCAGCCTTAGCCTACAGATACATCTGCAACTTTTGTCTAATGGGCTTGTTGTGGGTTCACAATAACTCACGATTTTGATGCAATGCAATTATTTATGCGCATTTCACTGCTGGCCTCTG
>JAXIUV010000139.1:0-10350 GCA_035593885.1 Eurycea paludicola | reverse complement strand
ACTCGTTTAAGCCCTTCATGGCGGAGGACGTGTCAAACGCGTCCTCATCCCTTTTAATAGCAACTGATTTGCATAGGGATTACATGGGCCCTATACTTTCGACGCAGCAGTTAAGGGGTTAAAAAAACATATGCATATTACCCCTATGAGAGCATTCTGTAATGCTTGCGCTCTTTTGGTAGTGCTCTGTTTGCCAGCGCTCCGGTGGTAGTGCTCTTTCCGTGGATAGCCCGGCATATTCCCCTCTCTCTCAGCTGTAGTAAAAACTGAGTCGGATTCGGCATATATGTGTGTGAGTTCCCTTGTGGACTTTTGTTATGATGACTTTCTTGAAAATCAAAACAGGAAATTATGAAAGTGGGCATAAAAAAAATATTTTTGCGTTTTAAAACAATGTTTAAGCATATTAAGTGAAACCTTTTATGACACATTCCCATGTTGGTATACTAATCGTAATATGTAAATTTGTAAAGAGGATCTAAGATGGCTGACATTCTCCCCATCCATAACGACATTGGCCCAACCACCACTAATTGACATTTGCCCTCCCCTCATGAACTAGGGGGCTAATTATGAGTTGTGCGGACTGTGAAGAAATGCTGAGTTAACTCATTTTTTACAGTCCACATAATTATGGGAAAGTGCCGAGTATACTCACTTTTTTTGAAGAATCTACTCATGAGTATTATACTCACAATTAGGCGCCAACACACAGAGCACTGAACATAGGACAGCAGACAATAGACAAAAACTACAGGGGCAGCTATAATTAAATCATGATCAAAAGGGAGGGTCCAAAAGCAGAAACCAAGTAATCAGTAGCCAGAGTGTCTGAGATGGATTGACTAACAAAAGTGTTCTATAGATAAGTAAGCCTTCAATAGTTTTCTAAATTGCAGGTAGTTAGAGTTGCTTATGATGTCTGGCGGAAGCCCACTCCAGAGATTAGACGCCTGCAATGGAAAATCCCTACCACCGGCCATGACTCCCCACAGTAACCAAGTTTTTCCGAGCGCAAGGTTCTTTCTGGCCTGTAGTGAAGGATCTTATCAGGTAGATCTCTAGGAGCTGAACTGGGGAGACATTCGTGAACCAACGTCAGGGCGTTACCCTCTGCTTGATGGGAAGCCAATAAAGATGTTTGCGAGCAGGAGTAATATTCTCTCTCTTAGGATGTCGAGTGACTGTTTTTGCCACTGCGCTCTGGACAACCTGTAGGCGCTTGGTTTGGCCTAGAAGCAAGGTATTGCCATAATCCAGCCCGAGCTTATAATATCTCTGGCAACAGTGCTGCTGTCTATGTCAGAATGGAGTGGACAGAACTGTCTCAGGATCTTTGGATAATAATGACAAGAGCTCACCACCGCTGACATATCCGTGGAGCAGTTTAAGCAGATGCCAAGGGATTTGGCCTTGTGAAGGATAGGGATGGACTGTCCATCGGTAATCACGAATGAATATGCAGCATCGAGTTTCTTGAGTGACACGGGAGAGGCCAAATTGGAAGCTCAGCAGTGTGCCATCCAGTGTGCAACCAAAGAGAAAATGGTATTAATAGTTATTGTTTCTTTAGCATGGTCTCCCCAGAGATCAATCAAGATTTGTGAGCATAGTTTTGAAATTGAATGCCCGACTCAACAGGAGATAATGTAATGGTCTTAGATATTTAATCTGAAGAACAACAGCAAAAGGCATTCTCCCTGAGGCACCCCTCAAAGAATAGAGGAAGTGGGAAACCTGAACTGATCGATACTCACAGTTGATGTACGGCATGTTAGGAATGCCCTAAACCAGTCTTGTGCCAAATAATCAAGCTTCAGATAATCGGTTAGTCTGGCAGAAGTATAGTGTGTGATCCAGAACATCGAAAGCCACAGAGCATGGCGGGTTGGCGTTTATCCAGAATGTCAAGGATGTCAGTCTGAATAACTAGCAGGCTAGACTGAGGGTTATGCATGTGCTTGAAACTGGACTGACATTTTCATAGAAGATTGTATTTTGTTACATATGCTTGAAGGTGTAGGCTATCTTGTCCAGAATCTTCAAAACAAAGTGCGCGTTGGTTATTGGCCTGTAGTTCGAGGGATCTGAGGGATCAAAGTTGGCTTTCTTTAAAAATGGGGTAATGTGTGTGGTTTTTAAGCATTTGGGAATCGAGCCAGTATGAAATGATGTGTTAACTATAAGGATTAATGCTTTGATAAATAGTGTGGAGTTATCCTTAATGATACTGTTGGAACAGGCATTGAGTGTGCAGTTAGTGGTTTTAAGCGTGGCAACAATCTTTGCTACTAATGGTGCAGACACAGGCGGCAGTGTAAATGAATGTATACTAGCCGAGAGAGATATTGTTGAATTGGGTTGGGGAGGGAGGGGATTTGGATGAGTTTAGTTTGGCTTTGATAGCAAGGTGGATTTTGTAAATATTAGTGTTTAATAATTTACTAAAATTGGAACATCATTAGTTAGAGGGAGGAGGACCTGGCCCACTAGAGGGACCATTCGCAAAATTGGCCATATACCTGAAACGTTCCCTAGTGGATTTCTGAGCTGAATTTATTTTATTTGACTAACTCTTTGTTTGAAGAGCCGATGGCTGTTCTATATCTAAGCATAACATCGTCCCTTAATTCTTTGTCTGAGTGAAGACCAGTCTTTAGCTATTTCCTTTCCGCCTCCTGTTGGCCCTTCTGAGGGCAGATGATTTAGGAGAGTGCGGGTTGGTGTAATAATGATTCTCACAGATTTCTGTTTTTTGGTCATTATGCTATCAAGTGCATCTTTTATGGTTGACTGATATTGTAGAACCATCATGTCTTCAATGGCAAATAAGCAAAGTCATCTTCCGAGAGGGCAGCACATATTGGCAGAAGGGCTTGATATTTATATTACACAGATCGCGACAGATGATTTTCTTAAAGTTAGGTCTTAAAGGAGATACTTTAGAGTGAAACCCAATGTTAAATAAGATCATGACGTGGCCGGACCAGGGGCAGGGAGCAGTAGACATATCAGTTATAATTTCCTTGTTAGTCAATATCCAGTCAATAATACGCCCCTTGCTGTGTGTGGGGTTGTAATGTGTTGTTTAAGGGAAATGTACTTCAGTGTCTCCATGCACTTAGTTGCCTTTTTGTTCAGGGGGTCCAAGTACTCTATGTTGAAGTCCCCAACAATTACATTAGTAGATGCATTGGAAAATAATGGCTCAATAGATTTAATTAGATAGTTGATAAAATCCAACATGTCATCTGGTGGCCTGTAAATGAAGGTGATGTTATAAGTTTGTGTGGGGCTGGCTTGAAGCTTAACATGTGTAATGTCACAGCCATTCATACTAGCAATGTTGTGTGAGTGTATTTTGAGTTTGCTAGCTGCAATAATGGCATCTCCACCTCCAATACTGCCCTTCCGGTTGACATTAAAGACCATCCCAACACAGAGGGAACAAAAAACAGAGTGCGAGTAAGTACAACCCCACCGAGCCCAGAGGCCCGATGCACCCAGATGCGTCCAAGTGCCTAAAGTTTAACAGCAGGTAAGACATAGGTATAGGTAGGCACATGTGAAGGTATATATATAAGCACGAGTACATGGACGCATTTACAAGTGCATCAACCAAAAAGCATGCAGGTAGACATGCATACACCAGGAACAACTCACACGTAAAGATACATAACCACACATAGCCGAGACCTGCCCAATGTTCTTCACAATGGCACAATACATATGCAGGGTAAGGCCCATAGAAAGGGCTGCACACATAGCCTCCAAGACAAGTCACGTATGAGTAACTCTGTTCTCTGAGACCGTATAAAAGATATAACTAACCTACCAAAGCCTAGCATGGACGAAACCAGTTGCCCGATTTCAAGCCGCGGATGCCCATACCAACACATAAATAGATCAGCAAAAAGACCCCACCAAATGCACAATCCAACACATAAAAAGTCACCCCTACACACAAAATGGGACAAACACTATTCACCATATAACCCCAAAACCACAGCATTTAAAAGAGGGTCCAAAGTGTTTGGGAATTCTCGGCGCAGAGGAAACTGACGAACATATAATACCAAGGCAAGTCAAGACACGGTTCATGACGAGGGTGTTATAATGTGCTTTATAAGTATTTCCACTCTTTCTACCTTAACTTTACTCTAGTTACTGTGACTTTATGGAACCACTAGTTCCAGCATGTTCCCACTGTTCTTCCAAGCTTTCTTGGAAGCTTATTTGTGTGTTCCATGTCAGTTGGTGTCCTCTCCTTGGTGTTCAGGGAGCCTGCTACAATCTGCTAATAAAATTAGATACCAACTCCTCCCAGAAGCTCCAGTGACTTTATTTCAGAGGGGATCTCTATTGCAAGCAGGCTTGTGCTGATCCCTTCCAGCCGTAGTGCTCTAATACTGCCTGGGTGGTGATTTAGCGCTATACAAGAACTTGCTATGATAACATAACATGTGACCCCCAAAGCTTCCATGGTACAGTGCAAGAATCTAGAAGTCAGTCCTGAAACCTCCCCATCCAGCCACTTGTTGAGATTTCAAATAGTTCAGGTGTTCAATCCCGGGTACAGCACCTAGAAGCTCTTGGAGTCCTCACAAGACACTACATTCCGCACTTCCTGGGTCAAAGCTTATTCAAGGACACCCGTATTGCCTCTACGTTTACAGCAGAGATTATCTCTCACCTTGTATCTTCCATATCAAGACAGGCACTGGGCCTGGAAGCGTCTGCGTCAGGCAGGCAGTGGCACGTGCCAGGAACTTTTGCTCAATAACATTCTGTGATAAACAGTATGGCGCGGACACACCTTGGTGGCTGAATGGCCAACACAAAGTGGAAGATTTCATTCAGACTTCTTTCCATGGAATGTCGCTTGGTGTAAGAGACATGCCATGCAATACTCACTCATCCTCAGGGTCGGGCTGGGACCACAAACAAGTCCTGGAAAAATAATGAGACCATCTCATCATTTTGGCACGCATGGACACACACTGAGCCCAGTGAGAACATTTTTGTTCACACAATTTGAGGTTACCAGGAGTTATTTAAAGTGGCTGCATATCAACCCTGGACTGAAATGAACAGTTTCAAATAGGACCACCCAAAGGACACCTAAAACCATATGCCACCACTCTATTGCTGTCACAACTCTCCACTCAAAGAAAATGTATAAAATAAGCAGACCACAACTGTGAGTAGAAAAATATATAGATCTTTTTAATATTATAACAGAAATGCATATTCTCAATACATCTTCTTCTCGTACATAGAAGAACGGATCACTTTGGTCATAAAAATTCTACACACATCATGGGAACAATACAGCATGTATCAATACAAATATATAATAATCATATATGAAACAATTAAGAAAAATCACAAGGACATAGACAAATAAATATAACAATTCCACCATTGTACATATACAGAGGTACTCTGTCTACATGTTTCAGCGTGCAACATAATTGTTCACGCTCTCTTCAGGAGGTGCAGAACATTCTTTGAGAAGATAAGTATGTAACCACATTACTTAATAATAATATATATCTTTATTTTAAATGAATACACAAAGATTTAAGAAAAAGGAAAAACATACTATCCATACATGTGCACAATGTCTTACAATACATACATATGCACAATGTGTTACAATATTCAAAAACTAGTTTTTATAAAAACATGCGACTAATGTGCAAAAGTGGAAACTGAACCTGTGCAAAATAGCAATTCTAGTAGCACATCCTATTGGATATATCTGGTCTCAGATGTAGCATTTGTGCAAACATATACCATATTTAGCACCATTTTGTGCAAAATATGGAACCTTACAAGAGTTATAGCAGCAAATATACAATGTCTTGCCCAATCCAATCTGAAACATGGTTGAAAGATATGTGCAAAGATAAACAGAGACATTATAAGAATTCATTCAAATGTTAAAGTACCCTGTTTCTAAGTATATTGCAACAGGAATAAAAATCTAATAGTTTTGAAAAGTCTACCGTCAAGTCCAAATTCATGAGTGTAATAATTTTTCCTTCAGAGGAGGATAAATTAATCAGATAACTCGATATCCAGCGAGTCCTTTGTGATAAAAATGTAGGACTTTCAAGAGTAATATGCTCTCAATTAGTGAGCTCATAAACACCATTTTTACATTCACATACCTATTATTCTTCATTTCTAAAACTCGATCCTGTGTGCATAATTGTAAACTCTTGTTATCGCGGATATAATCGGTAGTTTTGAAGCTCATTAAAACATAAAAATCCACTCTCTGTATCTTTATTTGTGTACACAACAAATACTATGAATGCCTAACCGGTCTGTCAAATCAGACTAACGCAGATTTTATCGCAAACGTTCCTTCCGTGGCCTCTCATCTAGAGTTTCATTCCAATCACAATGTGGTGGCGAATAGAAGAACTGGCAGGCGTTACTTCACCCTTTGTTTCTTTTAAAAACAGAACCCGTTAATAGTTGTAATTTCACAGCCGTCATGCTTCAATGTTGCGTGCAGTTTCCCGGTGAGAACATGTTTGCAGAACAAGTTTTAATTCAACATTTTTTTAAATTAATTACAAGCATGCAGTTTTTCCTCGTATATAAAACAGCAGCTGTTCTTTCTAAAGATAATGAAACTGGAGCACCTTTGCAAAGCGATCGTTCGGTGGCAGTGGGCAAAACCCCAGCTTTTTCATTAACAGACACGGGTTAAATATCGCACGCCGCCTAGAATTAAATAACAAGCATTAATAATGCCAATACTTTGACGGAAGGGGGTGAGGGTGGGAGAGGAAGCAGACATAGAGATTGGGCCCCCTTAACCTTACTCCCAAAAAATGTATCTGGTTACACCATTAGCTCAACCTCACATTGACAGGGTTATTTCCCCCACTCAAGGTCACTGGCTGCTCTACCCTCTGATCTCTATTGCCACATACTCTCTTCTTCTCGAATGGGATTGTTTATCCTAACAATTGTATTGCTTCTTTCTATTGTTCTATGTGTGCCCTGAGGCACATGGGCATGTGGCACGTTAATCCAATTATTAAAGTAAAGGCTTTCAGTTTGATGGAACAGCTCATGGAAGCCGGATGAAGCACCTGTGCGCGATACAAGTGTCAACATAACAAGCATGGGCTTGACAAAAGCTTGAGATTTTCAAGCCAGGCATGAGCTTGGCCGGACCCATATTTCCCAAGGTTGTACATGCCTAGCCGGCTTGCAGCATCAAAATCGTCAGCCCACGTATAAGATGTCCTTCGAAACAACGTTGGAAAATTGGACACCATACCTCAATTAGGGATGGGGGTGGGAGGCTCTTGGTTTTCTAATGTTTAAGTCAGAAATATGAAAACCTCAAACGTGCAATATACGTAGTGGTTTGGTGCAAATTAATTGGATACAAACAGCCTTATGTAACCTAGGTAAACCCTATAATTTTTTTGAATATAAGTAAAACGTAATGCATTTCCACGTGCACCACCCGCCATGCATGTTACTGTGTAGGTAATGCAGTAATCGCTGTCTCGCAAGTGTTTGTCATACTAGCATATCCTCTGCTTTCACCACAACATTTTCACATCCTTTCGGATTCCATGGACTTATTATCACCATGTCAACCAGTCAAACGTCTTCACTGGGCTTTACCGAGATAACCTACGAAAGGAACCTGCATTGCATTGCTCTTAACATATAGTGTGCATCAACCTTCAAAACCTATGGCTCACGCCATCTACGGACAGTGAGGAGTTGAAGTATCGTATTGAAGCTACTGTTCAATACGGTATCCCCGATGTTAGGCACAGCCACATTGTGTACTGCACATTCACTGAAGCATCCTTGGGGCTCATATACAGTATGTACCACCACTACTGTGAACCCCATGCATGCCCTTACCCGGCTGCTCCAGACACTGAGCTGGCTGCTGGATATCACTGCGAACAGGGCACGCTGCAGGTCGGGCTCTTGCTGGAAGGACTGCTCAATGCTCTTGAGCGGGCAGAACAGCCTTTTCGGCCAACCGTTCTGGAAATAACTAGCGCCGTTTCGCCAAGCCTGGCCCTCTCCTGTAGTTTCCAACCCCCACTGTCAGCATGGACTCCTAATATTAGGCGTCTGCCGTGGGGTCCGTGGCAGCGCCTCCCCCAGGGCTTGCCAGCTGCTGCCACTGCAGACACTAGTGTCCAGCTGTACCGCCGTCGCCATCTCCTGCATTCCATGCAGTCTGACACAGCCGCAGGCGGAGCCTGTGCACCCAAACACCGGGACTAGCACAATGCTTGACTATGCGCTGTACGCTCGGCGGCCATCTTACAGTAGGCATGTGCGCAATCCGTACATAGCCTCGAGGTGAGAAGGCATATTATTTAGAAGAAGAAAAAAAACTGGGTAATGCTGTCAGTAATTATAAGAAGAAAACCTATTTGTTAGCGGTTCCAGGTTCTTTTTTGTTTATAAAAAAAGTTTATATATTACCTGATATATTTCTTATTTTATTACCTATAAATCTATGTAGTTAATTTTGAGTAAAAAAAGTAGTTATTGATGAATTTTGGAAAAACCACAAGAGACAGTTTGGTAAATGTGAGGGTCGTACGCCGTGTTTCACGCATTAAAGTACATTAAAAAAATGCAGAGTGCTCCCTTGTGTCTAGCGAATCAAAACGCACCCAGCAAGAGGCAGTCGCCCATCCAAGGACTAACCAGGCCCAACCTTACTTATCTTCCGAGATCGGTCGAGACCTGGAGCATTCATTGTGGTGCGGCCGCGGCTAAGGGATGTTTACATTTTGACTTCTTATCCTGTGCGCAGTTGCCATATTTAGTTGGGATACTGCATGAAGCAATGCAGTATCCCAACTAAATATGACGAGCTGGGAGGAGCACGGGACAGCGCATGATGGTGACGTACGGCAATGTACGTCATCATCATGCCCTCAGAAACACGAATTTGTCCTTTTTTGTTCGGGGTTTTTTTTTTTGGATATCTAAAACTTTGAAAGGGGCATGGCCTGCGGCCATGCACCCGTCAAAGTTAAAAATGGATCTTATCCAAAACACCATATCCCATACAAAACAGTGCATTGGATTGTGCATGTGTGTGTCCCTTTAAGACCTGCCAGCCCCTCACCCACCTCCACACTTTCCCCCAACCTAACTGGGAAGCGACAGCCCGGGAACACAACCTGTAACTTGCGGATCCTTTGCGCAGAAGTCACAGCCACCAAGAATGCAGTCTTTAGAGTTAGGAAATCCAGACCCATAGTTGAAAGTGGTACAAATGGGCTTTTCATGAGTGCTGCCAGCACAACATTCAGCTCCCAATCTGGTGTAGGACGTCGAACAGTATGAAATGTTTGCAACAGACTCTGCAAAAATTCCTGTATAACAGGAGCAGTAAACCCCGAAGGCACTCCAGGCGTGCGCTTGTAGCAGGTGATAGCAGCCAGATGCACATGAACAGAAGAATGTTGTATTCCCGACTCAGTAAAGCCCAACAGATATGGCAACAGTTCATGGGGCTTAACGAGAACAGGATTCAGGACCACATCCTGTGCCCAACATCAGTGCATACATTTTACAGATGGAGCCGGCACGAGCCGCACCAAAGATCTCAAAACAGTCAACACCCAAGTTCAAATGACCAAATTCCATGCGTTCAGGAGCTGTGCATGCAACTGCAAATGATCCGGTTCCAGATGCAGGATACTGCTGCCCTCCCAACTTAGCAGACGTGGAAGGCATGGCAATGGATGAACATACTCCACCGCCAGCTGCACCAGGTCTGTGCACCAGATCGGGCGGTCCCACGCTGGAGCCACATCGATGATGGGTGATCCGGACAACCTGGCACAATTCAACACAGCTGACACCAGAGGCAGTGAAGAGATGGCATACATGAGGCAGCCCTGAGGCCAGGGGATTAGCAAGGCTTTGCCCAATGGCCCCTGCTCCAAAACCTTGAACCAAACTTCAGCCACTTCTTGTTGATGGACGTGACAAACAGATCCACCAAAGGATGACCCCACAGACAGAACAGCCAGAACACTATTTCTGGAAACAACTCCTACTAATGCGATTCCACATAATGGCGACTCAGGCATCCACCTTGTCATTCAGGACCCCTTGAATGTGAGCCGCCTGTAGGGAGAAGGTGCGACACAGGGCCCAGTCTGACAGGCGGCCGGAGGGGCGGGGCTCTTCCGCTCCTGGGGGGCTTGGGGTGTGCGAGGGAGGAAGGTGTAGATTAGTGGACTGCAAACTGGGTGCAGACCCAAAGGGGCTGCAAAGCGAGCCGTGGGGGTCATGAGGGTCAGGCTAGACAGGCCTGCATGC
>JAXIUV010000138.1:0-10351 GCA_035593885.1 Eurycea paludicola | reverse complement strand
ATAAAATGGTTTTAAATGAAGCATACTGGTCGTGGTAATTCCACATTCGGATGATGGTTAATGGGCCTGTATGAGGTGACTTCATCAAGCATCTCTTGCATAATTTAGAATTTATCCCACCCTAGCCTGTGTTTTTTGCATGTTGTTTCCCCTATTGCTAGGTGTTGGGTTGGGGGTGCACGGTTGATATTATTATGTATGCTAGTAATTAGCCAATTGTGGTTGATGTTAGCTCAATTTCACTGGTAATGTTATTAAAGTTTTAAAGAATGTTTTTGTGTTAGAAGGTGCTCCAAAGATTTTAGTATCGGATAATGGGTCTCAGTTTTGATGAATTGTTTTTAACAGAGAATAATGTTGTACATTGAAAAACGTCTTACTATGCACCTGAGCAAAATGGTCTTGTTAAGAGATTTAATAAGACCATTAAAAGTTCATTACAGGGAGTGCGGCAAAATGGCCGCCGGGAGCAGAGGCTAACTCCCGGCGCTCTGGACTGGGGCCCTGACCTAGCCTGAAGCAGCCCCCCTGGACTGATTGAGAGGGTTGATTGATATCCTCTTCGGAGAGCCCTCCCCGGCCCCGGGGGCATACGTCGTGGGCCGTGGGGCAGCCTACGACCGCGTGAGAAGCCGGGGACTCGAATGGTCCCTCGTCCCTGAAAAGAACGACCTCCGCGGACTGGCCTGTAGGAAGATCTCGGAGCTGGCGACTTGGAGCCTACATGAAGCGAGAGCTACTGCCCGCATGTGACGGCCTGGAGCAGGGCCACGGGTGTCGCGGACTGCCACCCCGGAGGTAGGAGCAACTGTGGTCCATGGAGACACCCGGAGGAGCTGTCGGTCCCTCCCTCTTCCCCCCGCGATAGCTGCTTTCGACCTGCGCTCTCCCATGGAGGCTGGGACCAGAGGAGCGCTGGCCCTCATGGGCCCAGACAGACATCAGAGGCTGGGCCCTCCCTCCGTGGGGAGTTTGTGGCCTGGATAGAGGCCCGGAGCTGGGGCCTGGAGTCTTAGCCCGGGCTGGAGGTATAGTTTTTCTTTTTTAAACTTTATTTAAAATTTCAGTAAATTCATTGTACAAATCTTGTAGGAATATTTCGAAGCAACACCACAATAAAAATTCATCAAAAGTTAATCAGAACAAATCTAAAATAAATCTATATGCTGTTCAAAAAGCAAAACATGTCAGAATCACATTGAGTTCATTAATTTAGAGGTTCATCTGGGGGAAGCAGTCTTTTAGGAAGCGCTTGTATTTTATTTGGGCACAACAGAACAGTTGTATAAAAAGGGTAATCAAGTTAATTTGACAGAGAGACCATTGGCCATATGTTGGTTCATTACCCAGAACTGTAGTATATGTAATCCATGACTGATGACTTAAACTTATCTAAAGTAAATAAAAGCACGAGTGTGGGGGGAGCCGGAGGGCCAATGTTGAGATCTCAAAAACAAAGGTTGAAAATTACGTGGCGTGCGCCTAGCCAGCACGCGTCCTCGAGGGAACCATAAGTTCAAATGTGCATAAGACGTGGAAAAAAAAGATATATATTTACGTACCTCCATGAGATTTAACACATGTGGGACATACGAATATGTAATGACACATGGCATCCAGTCGACCACACTAAGGGCAAAGAGTAGACTAAACAGCGTAAGATATACTATACCATACAAATCTACCTGTCAGCATGCATAACAGCAAAGTATAAGGCACACAAATGAGTGTATTATAGCACAGGTGATAGAAAGAGCATTCAGCAGGCTATTAATCAGGCGATAGTTGATTCAGAAGGTTGTGGAGGAGATAATTTTGCAGCATAATGCTGTGCCGAGTCTGGATCCCAAAATAAGAACTCTTTATTATCATTTGTAACTCGAAGTTTTGCTGGGTATAATAATCCTGCTTTGACTCCTTTGGCGAGAGGTTGTTTCTTGATCTGGTTGAGTCGCTGACTCCTTTTAAGGTCCGGAAATACATGTATTCTGTCTCCCCTGTTCGTCAAACCTTCAGGTGTTGCTCTGATTGCAGACATTATCTTGGCTCTGCTGTGAGATCTGGGATAACAAAGTGGGACAGTCAACACCAACTGCATTGGCCCTTAACTGCGGCCATAGGGATGCATTATCCCTATGGCAATCCCCATGTTAATTGCTACCTTCAGGTCTAGATTTATGACGAGACTGTCTTGTCACCCGCACTGAACGGGTTAAGCGGTAGCACGTCTCTACATATATGCGGTCCGTTGCCTCAGCTGTATTGAATAGGTCATTGAACATATCAGAAACATATGCCACTGGGTCTTCACCTTCCGAACTGGCTGGCATCCCTGACAGTTTCATTTTTGGTGCTCTAATTTGGTTTTCCAGTGAATCCATCTTATATAATAGGGTGGAATTTGATTTTGCCATGTTGGAAACTGTGGTCTTCAAAGTTTTGTTATGGGAGGAGAGCTCTTTGTGTTGGGCATGTAGTGTGATTATTTCGGTGTGCATGGACTGCACACTTCCTTCAAGTTTGGTCACCCTCTCCTCCATCACTGTCAGACGCTCAGTGATAGCGGATATAGCACGACCATTTTTGTCCACTTTGTTTTCGATTCTATCCAGTGTGGATAAAATCCTATCAAGGGTGGTAGAACGCACATCGGTTTTCCCAGGCGTTTGGGGTCTTTCCGTACTGTCCCCACGGGGAAGGAAAAAAGTGGGGTCTGCAGTTTTTACTTTGCTTGTTTGTCCTTTTTTCCCCCTGACTTATCTTCCAATGTCGCCATGTTGTCTCAATCAGAATTCTTGTGGTGATGAAAATATAGCGAGACTGAAGGACCACTCCCCAGCAACGTTTACTGACAAAATGAAGCCACCATGTAGTGACACCCAATTATTACATGAAGTACAGTCTCATCAGCGTGGACTCATTTAAGATTGCACCATATAGGAGAACCGGCAGTGTAGACAGCAAGGTAAACACTTACTTTAGCAGACTTCAGCAGTGGAGGAGCAAAGCAAAAAGTACCCAAAAATGCAGGGGAATCGAAGGTCTCTCCAATGTAGGGAAAATCTCCAGACGCGGCTCCACAACTGTCGCGCTCACAGCCGAATCAGGGAAACAATGGCAGCCACTTGTAGGGCAGGGGCTGGAGGTATAGTTTGACCGGTGAGACCCCATCCAACCTTGCTGGTCAGCGACTTGGTATTTGAGTTGGATGGCGCCGGGGGAGGTGCTTCTTTGTTTGCTGAGCTGCCCTTGGGGACCCTGGAGGCGAGCTCTGTGAAGGCTGTGAATCTTCGTGGAGGTCAGCTGTATTGCTACAAGACATGATGGCTGCAGGTGAGAGGTACTTATTAGAAACAATTGATACCACTAATTTGGTGCCTACTTTCCTTCGTGTCACCAGGCTTGCCTGTTTCCCTGGTGAACAATCTCCAAGTGTTGTGCTATCCGGTGGGCCTCTAGTGACAAATGTCCTTAATTGAACTGTAACTGCTGACTGCTGAGAGATACATTACGCCCTGCCAGAAGAAACATTTTGAGGAACTTCCTGAAGTGCCCTTAGACTCAGTAACAAGAACTTATGTCTACTAGATCGGGCAAAACTGGTCCCCAAGATGGTCGAGGGCCTAGAGGAGGTGGTACACCACCCCCACATATGGCGACTCAGACTTCGCCTGAGGCCACTGAGCCACTCAATCCAAAAGACTTGGAAGAATGCTTGGCAACCCTACGAACTGATATCAGATTGACTGTGGCTACGGAGGTGGCGAAATTGAAAGCCCAATGGATGCTCAGATTCAAGCCCAAGCGCTGGAGCTGAAGGAGGTTGGGGCGAGGGTGGATGCGGGTGGAGAAGGAACAGTCTGCGGGGACGGCTAGTCGCAAAATGCTTTTCTGCACTCTAAGTGTGAGGACTTGGAGAATAGGAATAGAAGGGACACCATTAGGATCTAATCGCTCCCGGAGGGTGCTGAGGGGGGCGATATTGAAGCAGCTGTCACAAAAATGTTTGCACAGGTTGCTCCTCAAGTCTCAGTTCCTGAGTTTCGGTACGTGGTGGTCCACAGGGTGGGGTCTGTGGAAAGGTCAAGCAGAATGTGTCCAAGAGACATTTTAGCAAAATTTGTCCGCCTTCAAACGAAAGAAGAAATTATGAAGAAGGCACGGAACTTGACGGCTGAGACTTCTGTCTGGAATGGCCACCCTTTCCAGCTTTACCAGGATTT
The DNA here is from genome assembly GCA_035593885.1 of Eurycea paludicola. Lineage (NCBI taxonomy): Eukaryota > Metazoa > Chordata > Amphibia > Caudata > Plethodontidae > Eurycea > Eurycea paludicola. The sequence continues at coordinate 6,128 of JAXIUV010000138.1, read as the reverse complement.
GGCACCCTCCACCCTCCTAAAAACGAAACCAGCTGCGACCCGTCACCTCTTTTTTTAATTCAACGGATATTCGATACAGATGGGCCTTTCCATTCACGCTGTAGTTCAGGTGGCACAACAAGGAACAACAAATTACCTCGCTGGAGGAGGCAGAACTGATGCTGGGAAAGTCCTTTTCCGACCAAGGAGGGGGGACTATCCCGCTTTTTGAGGGAGCTACACCCTGGCCATGGCGAGTGGTTCAGAGGAAAAGGAGAGGAGGCAGGTATCCCGAGCACAGGCTGCAGAAACTACCAGCCGAAACGCTGGAGAAGAGGTAGAGACCTGAGGACAGGATTTAACTGTTGGAGCTTGTTGGGGGGAGGGACTGCTAATTTGCTATTTGAACCGGCAATACTGTGGAAGTTTGAATGTCACAGGGTGTCCGGTGTGTTAGACGGGCTGTAGGAGGAGGGAGGGATGACTTCTATAGAAGGTTGACCCGGGAAAAGTAAAATGTGAACTATGTAAGAATATGTGAAAGGTCTGGTGGGGGACCCTGGTCCGGACCCCACTCCAGAACATGCTATTGTATTTATTATGAGTATGCATCAATGGTACACTAATCCAATGTACTGTGTTTTGTTAAGATTGGGAACTGTTTGTCCCGTTTATTTTATGTTTTTTGGTATGAATGGTGTTTGTGGATTTAGCTGGGGGAGGGTAGTGATCAGCGCTCTCTTACTGGGAAAAGGTCATGAATAATTTATTAATTACAGGGGCATGGCCACCGTAATTTTGTAAAATGTCAAGTGGCTTAACCATGGGACCAAAAGACAACGCCTATTTAGTGAACTTAAATCCTTGTCTCCCCAAATAGTCTTATTACAAGAGACTATCTGCTTAAGAAAGACGTACACCTGCTAAAGAGGGTGGAGTATCCATCCCCAATTCCACTCCACTGGCCCTGCAAGGAGATGTGGGGTTTCTGTGTTTCATAGGTCAATACAGGTAATGGATGTGGTCACTGAAAGTGATAAAGAAGGAAGATACTTATTGTTAAAGGGAAGGGTCAACGAAAGGGAGATCACAATAGCAAATGTCAAAGCGCCGAATGTGGCACAAAGTGCATTCATCAAAGAGGTTTTACTGCATCTTGAAGCCTTTCAGCAGGGAGAGGTAATACTTGGAGGAGATTTTAATGCAGTTTGGGCCCCGGAGCTAGATAAATCAGCAAATAACCGATGGGGGAGTGCCACCACCTTTTCTAAGGAGGTAAAGAAATTGATAGCAGGCTTACACCTTCATGACGTATGGAGGGAATGTAACCCCAATATAAAAGACTACACCTTTTTGTTCCCACGTCCACTGGGTTACTCCAGAGTTGATTACTTGTTCACAACCACAGGCCTCCTGCAAGATCAGTTCACCCCATAAATAGGCCTTATAGGCTACTGAGATTATGCGTGGATAGCGATACAAAAGCTAACTCTCTCCCGCCCGCAGGGAGAAGAACCTGGAAATTGAACAACTTCTTGTTGGGTAGTAAGGTGGTTCAAGAGGAGTTCATTCTGGAAATTCAGCTATACTTTGAGGCTAATCTAACAGAAGACGTCCAACTTAAATGGGTGTGGGATGGATTCAAAGCATATATCCGCGGTACATGTATACCCCTTGCTGCTAGGACCAAGAGAGATGGAGACCTACATATAACAGCTCTGACAGAAGATATTCGCAAGTCTGAAGCAGCATATAGACTGTCCAATAGCTGGAATGATTTTAAAATGTGGAAATCAGGAGTAGGATTGCTCAACACGACTCTCAATCACAAAACAGAGCTATTATTATTGAAACTGAGACAGCGTTTCTATACACAGGGAAATAGTTCCGAGAGGGTGTTAGCTCAGACTCTGAAGGGAATACAGGAGAGGAAAAGAATCCCCAATATGCATGATGTTAAGGTGGAATGGACCACTCTGATTTGCACAAGGGCACATTATTTAGGAAATTCTATAAATCATTATATACGAGCAAAGAAATAGATGTAGTGGGCCTCAGGAACTACATTAAAAAACTAAACCTTCCTGAGGTCACAGCGCAACAGTGCGCTGACCTGGACACGCCAATTTCTGAGGATGAGGTTCTTAAGGTTATTGCCCAACTGAAAACTAATAAAACTCCCGGTCCCGACGGGTTCTCAGGATTATTTTATAAGAAATGCAACAAACAGTTGGCCCCACATTTGGTGGAACTATTTAATTAATTTAGAGAGGAGGGAGTGATCACGGATTCAATGCAGGAATCAGTGATTACCCTCATTTCCAAGCCCGGTAAAGACCCCTCTCTGTGTACTTTTTATAGACCGATATTGCTCCTAAATATTGATGTCAAATTATATAAAAAAAATTCTTGGTGATAGACTGGCGTCTGTTCTACTGGAACTGATAGACAGAGACCAATCCGGATTTATAATTAATAGGAACACCCATGATAATACTTGTTGCATTTTGCATATTGTAGAAAACCCTCCAAAGACTTGGAGGAGGAGGGTTCCTGTTATCCTGTTATCACTTGATGCAGAGAAGGCGTTTGACAGGGTCGAATGGCCAGTAATACAAGAAGTCCTAGAAGAAATGGGTTTTGGCATAAGTTTTAATAAAATGGTCATGGCAAGTTACGTGTCCCCAAAGGCTAAAATATTGGTTAATGGGTCCCTTTCGGATTCCTTTGACTTATCGAGAGGGGCGAGGCAGGGTTGCCTTCTTTCGCTGCTCCTGTTTGCCCTCAGTATGGAGCCACTAGCAGAGGCTATTTGCCAAAACACAAATATAAAGGGAATCGGTCTGGGAGGTCGGGAGCACAAGATAACGCTTTTCGCTGACGATGTCATGCTGTCCCTTCAGGAGATGGTGGCATCGCTTCCGGCCCTGATCCTGGCGACTGATGAATATTCTTCGATCTCAGGTTTAAAGATAAACGCCAGCAAATCTGAACTGTTACCAGTTGCGATGTCCCTGGATCATCTAGAATATCTTACGGTACACTCCCCATTCAGGATAGAAGACGAAGCTATTACATACCTAGGGGTGAAGATCCCGGCTAAGCTGACGGAATTGTACAATTGAACTAGGTCCCCCTTTTAAATGACGTAATACTAGAATTAGCTAAATGGAAAAAACGTTTACTCTCCTGGACGGGACGGATTAACGCCTTTAAAATTATGATATTGCCTAGTCTACTATACCTGTTTCAGACAGTTCCCATTAAACTGCCTAGGATATATCGGCATAAGATACAGAATCTCCTGTTTGAATTTATTAATGAGGCAAGCCTTATCAGAGTGGCCGACAGATGTGCATGCTGCCAGTGGGAAGGGAGGGACTGGGGATTCCGAACTTAAAAAATTAATATATGGCCGCACATTTGGGGTCGTTTTGGGATTGGGGTAGGAAAGACAATACAAATCACTGGGTGGATATGAAAGGAAAATGTGTTCACAGTTATTTATGGCAACAGCCATGGTTAACCCGTACCCATAGATCAAAATCACTATGCACACTGATTGGTCCCGAAGCTACATTGACAGTGTGGGATGGATGTTCTCGAACCCAAATGATGCCCTCCCTCCCCTCTCCCTTTACCCCGATTCAATACAACCCAGACTTTCCTCCTGGTATGGGGATAGGAGTCTTTAACGCATGGACCAAAGGGGGATGTAAAATCGCTCTACATCTCTTTTGTGAGGGTAAATTTAAAACATGGACACATTGCTCGAGAGAGAGCTTGGGCTTCCCAGATCCTCATCTTTTGAATATATACAGCTATGACACTGGCTCACTCGGCCAATGAAGAAGGCGGGATTCTTAGACCGCTGCAACGGTTCGAGAAGATGTTAGCCACTAGAACATATCGCAAAGGGTTGTTGTCGGATAGCTATAAAATAAAAAACTGTTTAAACAAAAAAAGTTAATTTCAGTTGGCTATAGCGTGTGGTGAGGGTTGGAAGTAGTCTTTGCGTAAGATGTTATGGGAATATACAACTACTCCCTTATTGAGAACTGGGTTATCACCATTTCAGATGAAGAGGGGTAGGTTTGCGTGCAAACGTTGTTTTGCTGGCTGGTTGGATATTTTCCTAGTAGTGTGAATGTGGGGAATTTGTTAGAAGTTGCTTCTTTGGATGGTTCGAGGGTTAGTGAGGCCTGGGGATTTTCTTCGTGTGAGGGTACCTGGTCATGTAAAGAAATTAGAATCTAAGTAGGGTGTTCCTGTTAGGGTGGCTTAGGTTATTGCTACGGTTGTGGAGTTGGTTGATGGTAATAGGTAGAGTTTGAGAGACGTATGCAAATGTAATGTTATTGAAACTGAACATCATTCTGACATTTGATAATTACTTGTTTTGTGTTGTATAATGGGGAGAGTGAGCATGATTGTGACATACTTGATGTCTTTTTAAAATACCTCGGAAATCAAGCTTAAATTAGTTAGAGTACTAGCAAGCAATTGGTTTAGAATGGGTAATGCTTGCGGACTTCCAGTACTTCACAATAAAACCCGGCTATGGGATAATCCAGATATCTATGTGGGCCCGCAGGATATTATAGGTCATAGATGGAAGGATGCCGGAATTGAAGTGATTGGGCAGCTTTATGAGGGTGGTGTGCTGCAGTCTTTCGGCAATCTACAGGCTAAATTTAATTTAGGATGGCAATCTTTCTATAAATATTTACAGATACGAGGACGATTGCTTGAACTAGAATACAATCCTTCTGATCTATCTTATGAAGCTGAGGTTCTGTATGAAAAACATCTGGAAGGGCGGGGGTCTATATCTATATACTATCACAACTTTGTTGCAACCATTGAAACTGATCTTGATGCTATTGCCCAAAAATGGGGTGCTGATTTACATATACCTATGGAAGGCCCGGTAATTGCCGCGGGACTGTTGTATGCTAAAAGTGTCTTTATTGCGGCCAAATACAAGGCACAGCAATTCAATCTGCTGCTGCGACTGTATTTGACCCCTAAAAGGATTAATTTGTGGTATGGCTCTAGCAATGCTAAATGCCCACGATGTGGAATTGTTGATGCTGACTTACTACATATGTTTTTTCAGTGTGATAGGATACGTCCCCTTTGGAGGGCAATAATAGAATGGTTACAACAAAGAATCGATAGAATTAGTATTGATGATAAAATGCTGGTATTTGGCACTAATCGTAATGGCCAATCCTTACCTTTTGTATTTAAAGCCTGCATCGCTGCTCGGATCATTATTGCTCGCCTTTGGAAAGAATCGGAACCCCCTCACGTCAATTTATGGCTTGCTGAATTTATGAACATGTTTTTTGTAGAAAAAGCTATTCTTAAGAATAGAAACAATACTCGTAAATTTAGAGAATGGTGGGCACCAATTTTGAATAATGATGATGAGTGGACTTGAATATTGTTTATTTTTCATTTACATATGCTTTTTTGTTTAATTGACTTTTGTCCTTCTTATAATATCCTGTATGTTTCTGTTTGTATCCTGCACTTAATAAAAATAAAATAAAATAAAAAAAAAAAAGTGACATACTTGATGTACGTCACACTCATTCGCTGTCCCGTGCTTAGCTGTGCCCCTTGCACATCCAACCATGGTGCACGCCCAACCTCATTCTGCTCCTCCCACCCCTTACTTTAACGCCATATTTAGTTGGGATACTGCATTTCTTCATGCAGTATCCCAACTAAATATGGTGGCCGCTGTTCGAAAGCGTCAGTGACGTCATGCCTGCAAGGTAAGTGGCACTTTGTGTGTCATTCTTCTTCCACTTGCCCGTTTTTGTGTTGTAATGCCCCCACTCTCCTCGCGTTACTGTAGTGTTGTTTGTCTCCCCCACCCTCCTCCCGTTACTGTGTTGTTTGTCTGGCCTCCACCTATTACTCTGATGGTCGTCTCCCTCCACCCGTTATTCTGATGTTTGTTTCCCCCCTCCTCCTGTTACTGTGGTTTTGTTAATTTCCCTTACCCTCCTCCCGTTACTATGGTGTTGTTCTCTCCCCGACTCTCCTCCCATTACTCTGTTGTTTGTCTCCCCCATCCTCCCGTTACTGTGGTGTTGGTCCCCGCCCTCCTCCCGTTTCTGTGTTGTTGTCATCCC
>JAXIUV010000137.1:0-10359 GCA_035593885.1 Eurycea paludicola | reverse complement strand
TATGCAACACATTCTTTATTAGTCGTCTGAATGTTCTCTTTCATTTTCCAGTATCTAGCAGTCAACTTAACAATCACATTAACCTATTTGAACTGGCAGAGTCCAGATTGGTGACATAATAGGAAAATGCTTTACATTTTTACATGTTGGTGAATGGATGAACTACGCAGTTGGCTGCTGCGGTTCTGGTGGCTCAAGGGAGTGTGGGGTTCTGAGGACAGGTCTTGCTTGCGGGGTGACCGGTGGCACAAGGGAGTGGGTGATTCTGAGGGCATTTTTTGCTTGCTGGATGACTGGTGTACAAGGGAGTGTGATGTTCTGCAGGCGGATCTTGCAATTGATTGATTGAAGTTTAGGGTGAAACAGAATACTTTTGTTTATTACTTCCTTCACTCGGTCCTTGAGCTGGAGGAACTCCAACATCTAGACCTCTATAACCTTCAGACAAGTCAATTTGCCTAATCTCCAAACAGAGCTGCTCATAATCCCGTAGATCAGTGCTCTTCATACCTTTTTCAGTCGAGTCCCCGCAGGTGGGAAAAAAATGCATGCGGGCCCTCCTCCCACCCCATCCGTCAAAAAATGTTCCGCCATTACACACAAGCATTGGCCAGTGGCATTAATTTTCTGCTTGTGGGTGTTGTGTGAGTCAGCTGATGATGGGATGAGAGAGTCAGTGTATGGGTGGGTGAGGAATATTCAAAGCAGAGAAAATGCAAAGCAGAGAACTAGCAGACACAAGCTTTAGTGACACAAATAAAAAATGAGTATTACTAACATCATGTTATCACTATGCAGCTAAGTAATCGAAGGCAATAGACAAGCAATAAATGCAAGTTAAGGCAATTGCAAAGCTTGTATGCCAGCTCACAGTGTGTGTGTGATTGCTCTGGCGACTGCTGTCTTTTATTGTGCTGATAACTAGCAGTCAATCTTTAAGTTTAAAGTAGAGTGGCCTGTAATTGTCCTTCACTGTGTGTTAAAACAAAACTTCCACTGGGTGCTGTGACAGTAAAACTAGTTCCCTGTTCAATTGATTTTCCCAAAGACTCAATGTAGACTTCACAGGCAATATTAAAATCAATATTTTATGCCTTTAAAAGCAGAAAACTAATATATTTCAGATGTCTGGGGAGATACAATAAAAATGGCTTACCGCTGTACTATGCTAGGGAAAACAGCCATCACAAAGTTAAGATTGAGCAGAGTTAGGTTTGCTAACATTGTCATTTAAAATTGGGGCCACGCTCCCTAGCCATAAACAGCCATATACTGAACAACAATAAGAATATAAATAGCCTTATTCAGTCCAGCGCAGGGACTCAATACACCCCTAGTGGAAACTGATACATACATTACATGAAACTGCTTTGCATTTAATTGCCACTTTTTCTGTCCTTCAAGATAGTAAAAGGGCAAACAAAATATACAGTAATGTAGACATTTTCTTAACATAAACAAGTTTAACTTTCAGAGAGCAGCCCAGTGCTTGAGTGCATGGGCTGCTGATAAATCACACAAAATACCTCTACAGCTGGAATGGAGAGCTTGGAGGAGGTGAAGTCTCACTTTCCAGGAGCTGCACTCCTCTCTCACCTGGCAGGTACAAATGGCAGCTTTCCTTCAAAATGACAATCCTTTTATTATGCGTTTTAGTGCCAACACCTTTGAATGCTTCCAACCCCATGCCTCCTTTGTCTGAGGCTACCAGAGAGGCTTTCAGTGGGGGGGAAAGGGGGGGTATCCATACAGGCTAGCTCTGGCTGGCTGGAAACACAGCAGGGAAGCTCTGGAGAAAAGGAAGTAATGGGCTCCAGGCTTGGTTTACTATCAGCTATTCCACTCTGCCAGAATGGATCCTTTCGCCCGAGAACCACACCTGGCAGTTCAGCCTTGCATACACTAAGAAGTGCGAGTGTGCGTCCCCTTGACATGTCTACAAGCTCTCCCTAGGGGGCGGGCCCCCCACTTTGAATAACACTGCTTAGATTAAACTCTAGGGGTGGCCCCCAACAGTCTTCTTGCACACTGCCCTGTGCTTCAGGTATTTGTTGCAAACACGTACCCGAGGTGCAAAGCAAAAGAGGCATATTAGGAGATCTCGGACATTTAATTTCTACACACAGCAATTCATACTCGCAAAATATAACTAAAAGAAAGCTAAAATAATATGCGTGGACTTGTGAAGTGCACGCTACAATGAAGGTGCAGCCTTGGTAGAAAGTAATCATTTCTTTTTTTATGTTTGCCATTGCACTGCACACAATCACGCGCACATCAGTGCGCCTTGATAAATGTAATAGAAAAATCTATTTTAAAATATCAATTTTTTTAATCCAAACTTGTACACCCAATGCAAGGTCATTTTATTTCTTCAACTAGAGATTTGAATTGGTTTCACGTGCCACACGCACAAAGACCTAAGCAGCAAATATTGGAATAAAGCAAGACGTATGTTAAGTTCATCCCAGCACCCCTTCTTGTTATTGATCGTGCGAGGCGCCGGCCCAAATGCATTTTTTACTCTTTTTCTCCCATTGCACACAATGTGGAATAAGTAAACTGTGCAATTTGTTAATCATAACAGTATTTTCTATCACAAATTATTTTATTAACCTTAAAAAGAAATAAAGGCGCTAGTTGTGGCTTTACAATCACAGTAAAACATACTTTGAGATCTGCCATGTATTTCTTGATCTGGGTGACCGAAAGAGGCACAGGCCCAACTGCAGAGCAGTCTTCCGCCAACTTGATCCACATCATCGTCTGCTTAGACATTGGCATGTGCTTCTTATTGCTGCCGCTGATCCAGTGATCGTTATCCTTGAGAAAGATTGCCAGGAGCATCCCTCCCTGATCAGGGAGCCCAATCTGATTGATCAGATTGGGCTCCTTTGCACCCATGGTGGGGTGGATGGTGGTGTCTCTGGCGCAATCATCAGATGCCATTTCTGTAATCACTGTACTATTTGGCAATACCACATGTGTAGAGCAGTGGTCAAGAGCACGTGACCTGAGTAGTGGAGGAGAGTGCGTACACTGAGTATCAAACAACAGCACGTGCGCAGAGCAGCTGTGGAGAGCAAACAGGAGCGATGTTCACCTGGCGTGAGATGAGCAGTACTTTGAGGTCACAAAATGGCGGGGACTTATATAAGAAGGGTGAGTGCTGTAACGTGATACACTTGCAAATGGCTCAAAAGCAAACATGCATGCGTGTACAGGCACATTGCCTCTGCATGACAGCGTTGAAAGAATATGCAAATAAATATATGTTGGGGTTCACAACAAAGCAGTTACGTGCATGCACATGATTTTACATCTATTGCAACTCCAATTGCTCCCAAAGGGAGTTTCAAAAGACATAAGTATAAGTTCAGTTTTCAGGACCAGCAGCACGATAGCAGTACAAGCGAGAAAACGAAAAGACAAGGATCATTGCCAGGCCCCCCTTTCTTTTGAGGCAAAGTTTGACTAGCCGTGCAAGGTTTCAAACAAAAGCAGCCTCCCTGACCGACCGAAAACTCGTAATTTGAGTTTTTTAGGCTCCGCTCCTTTTCGATCAACATTCGTTCAACTAACTAACATTCATTCGAGAGATCAATCGCAGACTCATAATTGGACATCTTGTAAGGTTTTTGCATATTTTATACATTCCAGGTCCCAAAGTTCCTATGCAATCCTCACAATACCTAAAGACTGCAGCATAATAACAAAGATGAACAAGACATTTCAGATGGAAGTAATAGCGTGGACAGCAGGCAATCTAATACCTTATCATTATCTCACTATTTATTATGAAAACATTGAATCTGGTATTCTGATTGAAATATTTTTTTATTCATTCGATTGTTTCTTCTGTACATCGCCTGGGTGTCAGGCACAATGACATAGAAAGAAATGAAGTTAAAAGAAACATTTTTCAACACACAATTAACTAACCAGGGAATATTAGGACAGTTAAATGAAAATATAGTACCATATGCATTGACAAGTAAACAGGAAAAATTCTGTTCTTTATTGTTTTTCAGATTAAAGGGATTTATTATGGTCTATGATACTCTACCAGTTGGTGAGAAAGTGTCCATCTACAATACCTACATAAAGAAATTCCTGAATCAAACGTCACAAGAAACAGGTACATTATATTTCGACAGTTTTTTCTTATTAAATAAACGAATACAGATGCAATTAATTACATTCTGATTTCAGTCATACATACAATATTTGATGGCACAGTATTATGGATACCTTGAGCAAGATTTACAAAGCAATAGTTACATAAAGAGTAAACTGCAACCATAGTGTATACAACAGATATCCAAGCCACAAAACACATTACCCACTTGTAAAATCGGCACACGTTGTGCCACCTCATAAACAAATTACAACCAGTCCAGTTTGTGAATTTGCATTTGCACCATTAAATGTAATGGGTGGAAAAGGGAGGTGTCCATGCAAATGAAGGTATAATGAGAAAACATGTGGCATCCACCCTGAAACATAGGAGTTACCAGTGATATAACACCCAGAACATTTGGAGGTGGCTATCTAAGAGGTAAGACGTGCAGTTGTGAGCTGCGGCCTGGCATGGTAAGCATACGTTGCCTCGAGGCAGGTCTTCTCTCTGTCATTCCATTAGTTTGGTGGATGGGGTTCTAGCTACAGGACTACTAGGGAGTAGATGGGGGCACATGAGTCAATGCTCTCTGTTAACTGAAGGTGCAATCCTCGTCACCACCCTCTTCTGCAACTCCTGGTCACAGGTGTAAAGAAAGTAAAGAAAAGATGAGCATAGACAGGTTGATGAGGTATGAGACAAGGGAGAGAAAAAATAAGATTAAAGGGAGGGGAATGCAAAGAAGACGGTGCATTGCGTGGAAGCAAGTTAGAAAGATTAGAGGGGCGGACAAAGAGAAGGGCAGTTGAAGGGAAGCACTTAGAGGAGAATAGAGGAAGAAACCAGTGAGAAAAAGTCAAGAAGGAAGGGATAAGATGGTGAAAGTGAGAGGAATTGGTGGCAGGAGGGGGGGAGAAAAGTCAAAGACCAAAGAAAGGAAAGAGCAGGCGTGTGGAGGCACTGAGAGGGTAGACGAAAGATCTGAGTGAGAGAAAGAAGAGATGGAAAGGCTGGTGGAATAAGAAGAGAGAAAATGTTGGGAGCTGAGAGGACCACAAGAATGGGAGTAAAAAGTGAGTGGAGAGTGTTAGAGTAAGGAGACGACAGAAACCAGAAGGTAAACATAGGGATGTGCAGTATAGAAAGTGAAGTAGAGGAAAGTGACTACAACATGTGGGGAAAATGGCGTAGGCAAGAGAAACATGATGGCAGGTAATGGGTCAAGTTATAGGCAGTTAGATAAAGAAACCAGGGAGAGAAAGAAGAGGTGCATTGTGTGGCAAGTTGAGGAAGAGGGAAAGTGGAGGACCGTGAAAGGAGAAAGGTGTGAGGGGCAGAGGAAGCGGGCAGCAGGTCAGAAGGCGCTTAGAAGGTTTGAGGTATAAACCAGCAAGAGTAAGAACAAACATGAGACATGACAGAGCGAAGAGTGTGAAACGTCCTGTGAGGAAGGAGGAGAAGGGTTTGAAGGGCAGGGAAAGGTTTGTCAAGTATACGGACGCAAGAGAAACCTGCCAGAGTAAGAACAGAGAGAATCGATTAGAAAGTAAAGGTGGAAAGTGCTGGGAGGAAGTCAGAGGAACGTCTGAGACATATTAAGTGGGGAGTTATTACATTCAGCAAGTTAGAGGACGACCACGAAGGAAAACAGGGAGGGAATTAAGTGATGGTAGAAGGTAGATAATGTAAAAGACAAAATGGTAAAAGGAGGGGTAAAAAAGGCTAGAGGTCCACAGGAAGGAGAGGGCGAGATAAAGGGACAGTTCACCTCAACCTTTTGAATGTTTTCCATAAGTGTTGTTACCTTGCTGTATACAGTTCCTTTTGTTTTCATTTTTAAGACATCACTTATGACTGCTTTCCATTGTTGAAATCTCTCTGTGGGCTCAGCCATTACTTGGTGTGATTTTGATTGTTTGCTTAATCCTCATGGCATCTGCCACAAAGTAACTTGTCTTCTCATGACAGAGATGGAGAATGGAGAAAAGCTAAAACTGTAACAAAGGCCATGGCCACAATATGGCTGTGCCCATGGAGAGGTTTCAGGCACTGAAAGGTAGTTCAATGACATGACTTGCATTCAGGGATGTAAGAACACTTAAAACAGAGTCTACAGTTAGAAATCATGGAGAAAGAAGACATGATATATATTTATATATTTTTTTACCTGCTCAGGCCTATGGGCATCAGGGCAGATGCCCATGGATGGACAGAGTCTGGGCAGAAGCTGCAGTAGGTGGTAGGCAGAATAAGGAGACCTGGGAAAAGTAATTAGCACAATAGATACAGATTAGTATTCACTACAGATACAGCATAATTCCTGGCACACAGGCCAGTCATGGCCAACGAGGTATAACCAGTCATGGGCATCATAATTACTTAGGTCAAGCCCCATTCCATAGGCAATGCTCAGATCTAATAAAACATGTCTCTTTCCAACGTAACATGACGCAACAGCATGTTGTTTACAGTACACAAGGACAGGCCCAAACCATACTCCTGTCCCATGGCCTCTTACACATCTGTGTGGAAGGCCTCCTTCCCAGCACAGTCTTGCCATAGAGACATAATAATTTCAGAGTGGAAAAACACACTATTCAGTGGTCCATGATGAAATGATCCACTTCACTGGACACTGCAGTGCAGTAGAGGAAATCATGGTCCTCAGAGAACGACTAATGTATATCTGCTATGATGCCATTAATAAATTCACATGTGTAAAATACATGGATTAGGTTGTTTTGTGCAACATGCCAGCCATAAAACACTACTTAATACCTTTGATATCATCCTGAAAAAGTCTAAAGCACGTTACAATACATGATTAGGCATAGCCATATAGGAGATGGTTGGGTGACAAACGCACAATACAGGAAAAAGGGACCGGAGCTTAACACCCCGATTGCCTTGCTCCACGGAGGTGGGAAGCTCAAAGTGTTTCTGAATCTAGAGATAGGCTGCCCTACCTATAATTTTCAGGTGACAGGGTACAGTGGTAATAGGGCAGCAGTTAGTAGGGATGGCGGGTTCAGAATTTGATTTTTAAAGCGGAGGTGATTGATGCAACTTTGATACATGAGGGGACTGAGCAGGTGGCAAAAGAGGAATTCATGAATAGCCTTGGTACTTGGCAAAATGCGAAGATCCGCTATTAGAGGAATGATTTCACAAAAACCTAATTTGGAATCAATTAAACCCGACGCGGTTCACGATACAGGCTGCATAAAAACAGTAAGTGAGCTTCAGTTTCAGCCATATCTAAGCATCGAACCTTTGTAGTTATCGTGATGAGGAGGTTCGTTCTGTAAAATTACACAGTATATTTGGTTCTCATATTCTTGATGATGAAGGATGAAAAGCCAATATTCTGAAATAATCTAGTGGATAAATAAAATGATAACACACTGCCTGCTATTTTATCACTACATTGGGGTAAAACTCATGAGGGCTTTCACAATGTATGATTTAATACAAGACCAATGTCAACCCTTTCCACCTGCTCTGATTCAGCTACAGGCAATAAATGTGAAGCTGCAGATATCAGAATATGGGTGCAAGAAAACCTGGGACCGTTCATCCAACAGTCCAACATTCCGGATCTGGCCCAATTCAACAAGAACTTCAGCAAGGTGAGAGATGTGAAATCACTGCCGAATACATTCTTAACTTGAATTAAATGTAATTTAAGTCAAAATTTGTATAGAAAGTAAAGCAGAAATATGCATATTTTTGAATGAAATGACATGTTTTTATTGTTTTGGACTAATCAGTTTAAAGACATATCCTTTCTTCTAGTAGTATATTAAATCAATTTGCAAGCACTTTGATCAAATACATTTTTCCTCTAGGTGTCCAATCCTAATAGTCTGACAGCAGGAGAGCTGGCGGATGTCACCCTGCTTCTGGGCTCACTTAATGACCCAACATTGACTGGAGCCATTCTGGGGCAAGTCTTGAAGTTTGACAGCTCTCAGTTCTTTTTGGAGTATCTCGTCCGAATAGAATCCGCGCTCTGCCCGGTAAGTACTGTTCTGCCAGTATGGTTATCCTCAAGCTTTTCGGTTCTTTTGTGGAAGTCTATTCGCCAACTTGATTCTGGGCTTTTGCAAATTTGCCTTTTAGGATCTTTTGACCCGGGGCAGGCGCAATCCTATAGTGTGCACGTGGAATTAGGGCTGGTGTAAAATATATTTGCCTGCCTATGTCCTCATACTATATGCCAGCATGGATGTGTTCCCCTATATGTACTGCTTTTAAGTTTGAAAAGAGAAAGATGATGCAGCCACTATTTATGACAAATGGGGCGGGATGAGAGATTGAGGGAGGAAGTGGCTGTATTCGACATATTGAGAGGGACGAATGTTCAGTTGCTATTTTGAAGGGTTTTTTATTGAAATAGTGTATCAATTAGATGGGTTCAAAAAACAAGATGTTCAGGTTGTCATAAGCATTGCATCCGTTATGTTTATATGGAAAAGGGATGTGGACTGGTGGATTTATATGCATCCTTCGTGGTTAAGACGTAATGTGATCTTGAGATTTAATTTTATCTGATGGGGTTTCTGTACATAGATTACATTTAATTTCACTGTTGTAAGGGTTTGGCCCAAATAAACAAAAGATTATTTATCTCTCCCCCTATATAAACAAGGAGAACCTTGGGGATGCCCTGCTTATCGCAAGAAAGAGAGATAAAGAGAAATAGAGACACAAAAACAGAAAGCAAGTAAAAAAGAATGAAAGAAAATGAACGGAGGAAAGAGGGAAAAGACGTGTGTTTGTGTGCAAACGTGTGCATGCTTTCTGGCCTGAGTCACAAAGAAATGTTCATGGTGTAAATGTTTTGTCGCTCATGCCCGGCGTGTGTGCATGTTTGTCTTGCAAGCAGGAGTGGGTATCTCAACAGGGGGACGGGTACCAAATGCTTTTGGGTATATTTTTTGAAAGAAAACTGTTTTGCCTTTATTTTTCTCTTACTTGATCAGGGGGACAACTAGACTGCCCTCTGACGCTTAAACCACTTATTCACAAAATAACCTAACCCAATCAATTGTCATTCATTCAAGTCCAAATTATTCTGCAGCTTACACAGCGCCATTAAGCCTCTAATCAGAGGCAGGAGCGCGATACAAATACCATCTAACACAACATAACATAACATAACACGGGCCGCCTGTCCATGAGTTCAGAATTTTGAATGTCTCTTTCTTTTCATAGAGCCCAGAATCATCTTCAAATGGGACAGGCTGTAATGCCTCAGCTTTCTTCCAACCTCCAACTGAAGAGATGCTTCTGAACAACATTTTCATTACCCTGAACGTGAATTCGATCTTACAAAATATGGACGATTGGCTCCACATCTTCAGCGTTGTCATTGCACTCTTTGTGAAGGACATTAACCCTTCCAACTTCGCTCAATTGCCCCAAAATATTTCATGTGAATCCTACCAAGCCATGTAAGTAAAAGACATGAAATGCATCATTTCAAATGTCAATAGGCATGAAGAAATGGATTTTATTGCTAACAATTCCCAAATATTTTGAATATATTTCTGCAACCACAGAATAAAACAGCTGAGTGGTGTCTCCCCGGAACTTGGAGCCGATTCAGCCAACGCCATTTATGCGTACAGCAAAAGTTACCTGACTCAGCAGTTCACCACGACAGGTAATAATATTAATAAATAACCTTTGTTTGTAATTTAATACATTAAGGTACCCATACAAACACAAAACAGTAAAATACAAGATAAATACATATAACACAAACCACATAAAACTAATACAAGAATTTTATAGTTAGTTCCAGAAGATAAAAGTTTCATTATTTACAGCATGATTTGAGAAAATCTAAAATTCGTGCAATTTCAAAGGGAGCCCGTAATCCATTAACTAAAGAGGTTCTATATATATATTTTGTCAGAAATAATTTCATTTATAGTGCCTGCCGTATGTGCTTTTCAAGCTTTTGTGCCACTTTTGACACCAAGTGGTAGTAAAGTCTAGGGGCGATTCAGCCACATTTGAACCTGTCTAAAACTACAATATATGCTTTTCAACACAAAAAGTAACACTATTTTTGGAAGATTATCAAAAGAAAATCTAAGCA
Source organism: Eurycea paludicola (assembly GCA_035593885.1). NCBI lineage: Eukaryota > Metazoa > Chordata > Amphibia > Caudata > Plethodontidae > Eurycea > Eurycea paludicola. Next base: position 130 of record JAXIUV010000137.1, on the reverse strand, counting down.
GTTTTCAATGCTGTTGTCCTGAGGCCCTTGCAGGCTTGTGGCACTGAAAAATAATAATAATAATAATAATGCTAATAATAATGCTAATAACATTAATAATAATAATAATAATAATAATAATAATAGTAAT
>JAXIUV010000136.1:0-10396 GCA_035593885.1 Eurycea paludicola | reverse complement strand
TGAGTCTCCATTTTCCACAGCATTCCTGTCATAGTGAACTCTCTCGAGTTCTCCTGAGTTTTGTCTCCCGAGCTGTCTCCCATGAGACCTGCTGCTGCTGTCCATTTGACACCTTCTCTGCGAGGCCTGCTCTACGTGAGGTCCGCACTCTTCCTGTTAGCAGGTCGGGCCTAGCCGTCGGCGTGCGGTCGGTGGCAGCCTGTGTGAGGCGCTGTGGCTGTGTCTCCAGCGCTCTGGGGGTGTTTGTTCGAGTGTCGTTCCTCCGGCGCTCTTCTGAGAGGTCCGCGCCGTCGCGCTGCCTCTCTATTCTTCCCCGCTTGGTGCCTGGAAGCGTGTTGGGGGTGTGCCCGGCAACCCGTGCACTGTCTCTCGCTTCTTCGGCGCTTGACGCCGGAAGGCGTGTCGAGCGCCTGTGTGGGCCGGGCCCAGCTGCTCCGGCAGTCGGGGGCTGCCCGTGTGCCTGGCGAGCCGTGTTCTTTGGTGTTGTGCGCCTGGAGGCGTGTCGAGCGCTGTGTGGGCCGGGCCCAGCTGCTCCGGCAGTCGGGGGCTGCCCTGTTCCCAGCCTGAAGGTGTGTTGGGGGTGTGCCTCCCAGCTGTGTCCTGTGGAAATCTCAGCCGCGTCCTGAGGAGAGTGTCGGTTTCCGGATTTACACCGGAAGGTGTGCTGTCTTCCTCCGGTTTGTCTCTTCGTATTGGACAGCTGGGAGACTGAGGGCTCCTCTTCATCTGGTGACATTTGTTTTCCCTCTTCATTTTAACATTCTGACTGTACTGTTTTTTTTCATAAGTGGATGAGGTGAATTGTGGTAGTTAAGATCGTGCACCGTGTGAGTTCAATTGTGGGCATCCTTACCGGTAGGGACTGAGCAGTACTGGCAGTGAGGTGTAGTGAGTTGAGGCTTAGCGTACAGCAGGGGATTCTCCCAATCTCATAGTTCTCAGATAATGCAGTTTGTGGCTTCTGATGGGGTGAAGTGTGTGCAGACGTAAGTCTTGGTGAGGAGACATTTGTTGAAGTACAAGAGATATCTTACAGCCTGTGCGGCAGGTCCTTGGTGTGGTTGAGGTGAGGATTGATTAGACCGAGGATATTGTGGGAGATGCGGTGAGAGGAGTGCGGTGAGAGGAGGTGGGATTAGTCCCTTCGGGACGACACGGAACTGTGGAGCTGGCCCCCGGAGCCCCCCCCCCGCCCTCCCCAACACCCCCCCCCCCTCATAGACTGCACCCCAGCACGGAGGAACTGTTTTTCACGGCGTCTCCACGTTTTTAAAGAGGGGCAATACAGACACGGGCCTTTACTAGCGGCCTCGGGCGAGGAGTGGGCTGCGGGAGAACCCAGGGTCAGTAGGAGCTCCCAAACGCAGTGGCAAGACCCAGGCCCAGTGCTACCGGGCCAAACACGATTCCAAGCCATTAGGGGATAATACTATTGGGCATCCAGCAATTGTCCCTCCACAGGGCAAGTCACCGTGGAAGCAACATCGGAACCAAGCCCACCCGCAAAGATGCCGAGGAGAGGATCGAATGCAGCTGGACTAGCGACACTCAAGAAGGCCGCCGTGGGGTGTCAAAATAAAAATGGCAAAGAAACCCCTGCAGATACCCCCATCGCAAGTATCTTCAAGCCGAGGGACAGAAGCTGCCCCCCAGGAGAGCAGGCGGGGCTCACTAAAGCGGACTTAGAATCATGTCTCATGTCGCTGAGATGCGATATTCAAACGATGCTGTCGACAGAACTTCAGCAAATGAAACAAGACATCCGCAAAGTAGCTGTAGAAGCGACCACCCAAATCGACGAACTCGGTGGCAGAGTAAATGAAACGGAGAACGCAATCACTCAACTGACTTCGGAGGTCAGATCCCTAAAGTCCTCACATTGTGATCTGCAAAGACAAAATGACTTCCTCTTACTAAAGTGCGAGGACCTCGAAAACAGGGGCAGACGGGACAACCTCCGTGTCAAGTTTTTGCCTGAAGAGGCGGAGGGCAATGACTTAGAGGGCACTCTAACGAAAATCTTCAGAGAGGTGGCCCCGGACACTGCCCCGCCGGAATACAGGTACGTCAGAGCGCACAGGGTCGGGCCAAGGAACCCGGACCCAAAAACCCCACCAAGAGACATCTTGGTTAAGTTCGTGCACTTCAAGTTGAAAGAAAGAATCCTTCAAGCGGCAATGAGGAAATCGTCTAATGGAGTTCTACAATGGCGCACATTTAATTTTCAAATTTTCCAAGACTTGGCACCCTCAACCCTCTTGAGAAGGGCTAGACTTCGGCCAGTGACTGAGGAGCTGAGAAATCGCGGAATAAAATACAAATGGCTCTTCCCCTTTGCACTCCTTTTCTCATGGAACGGGCGGGAACGCCAAATAAGTTGCCTGGACGAGGCGGAACACATTATGGGACTGAGCTTGCAACACATAAGAGACTCTGAAGACGCACCCTACAGTGGAAATGCTCCATGGCCATGGAGGGTAGTCCAGGCGGCTGCTCCCCGCAGACGCAAACGACCTGAAAGAAGAGCTCAACAGACACCGTTGCCTCCAGACGAGACCACTCCAGAGATAGTCACGATGCCGGAAACGGACTCTGCTACGCTGACCGGGGAGGGACCCTGAACTTGATCACAGGCAGCTAAGTGTATTATATTGAAACTCTGGGCTCTTCTTGAGCCACACCATTAAACTTATCTCCGGGCAGGGGAAATTGATAGAACAGCAATGGGGACTATTTGCACATATAAGCTAGCCTAATCCGAGGTTGGGGACGGGAGAAGTGACATTACGATCTTGTGTCCCGCAGTCCTCCTGACTAAAGTCAGACTGAATTCCTATAGTCGTAGGTTGGGCCCTCTGACTTAAGGCCACTTAACCTTAGTAGTATATAACCCGAAGTTAAAGTTGTGCCAGAAGTAGGCTATATTTCTCATTTGGGAGACCTACATTCTTACATACACACAATCTGAGTGTAAGATGGCTCTGATGCTAGTTGTTACCACTTGTTTGAAAGTTGTTCTTAACCACTGTTTATTGTTTGACAGAAAATATGTTGAAGTATGTTGCGGCACAAGGCTTAGGTTGGCTGATCACAATATCGGTTCTGGCACAAGATTAATCTCACACAATCTCACCAATGGCGGTTTGTCTAACGTATAATGTACGGGGCTTAAACTCCCCTTTTAAACGCTCCAAACTCTTTAGGGAGCTACAGGGAATGTCTGCTAAAATAATCTGCTTGCAAGAGACACATCTCCTCAGGTCGGATAGACGTCTTCTCCAACACCGTAACTATCCAACTCAATTTCACTCACACGCAGCAAATAAAAGTAAGGGAGTATGTATACTCATTCACTCTTCCCTCACCTTCCAACTGCAAGATGTATGCACTGACTTAGAAGGAAGATATGTTGTAATTAAAGGGACGATAGGCAAACGAAAGTTAACTCTAGCATCAGTATATGCTCCAAATCAAGGCCAAGTCCCCTTCCTTCTGGACTTCTTGAAACTCCTGACATCATTTAGCGAAGGTTCACTCATACTAGGGGGAGATTTTAATGCGATTTGGGACCCCTTAATAGACAGACACAGCCCCATTTCCACTCACCATCTAGCGGGTGTAGCTATGTCCAAAACCTTAAAAAAGGCGATTGAGAACCTAGGGTTAAGAGATTGCTGGCGGACTGAACACCCGACCCGTAAAGAATATACTTTCTTCTCCAATGTACACCATTCCTTTTCACGTATCGACCACCTATTTCTTGACACAAGTCTTATGGAGGGAACAGGGAACTCCACCATTGGAACTATCTCCCTGTCTGATCATGCCCCGGTCTCATGCTCCTGCTCCCTGTTTGGGAACTCCACTAGGGAAACACAGTGGAGATTAGACCCGACACTATTACAAGACCCAACAACCCACACCAAACTGCGCTACACACTACAAAACTACTGGAACGAGAATGAAGGCCAGGAAGTCTCTCTGGCCACATGTTGGGACGCGATGAAAGCGGTTCTACGGGGAGAACTAATTTCCCTGAAAGCACACCAAGAAAAACGGAGAAAACAAACCCTGATAGACCTCCAACACCAGGTGACCTTGGCTAAAGATAGATATCTGAATACAGGGAGTAAGGTGGCACTAAGAGAGTGGCGACTAACTAACAAAGCCCTAGATGCACACAATACAAAAGCCACCCACAAACAACTCATGCGCCTGAAACAAAATTTCTATGAGAAAAGTGACAAAGCAGATAGATTATTAGCAAAGCGGCTAAAAGAACAACAAACCACAAACTGGGTGCCCTCCATAACAACTACAGCGGGACATGCCACAACGACACCCCAGAAACTGCACACGTTTAGGGAATTCTACTCCCTTCTATACACCTCACAGAACCCAGATGGAGCACAATCGTACAATTACATAAAAGAAGCGCAGCTCCCAAAGTTAGACGAACATTGGTCAGAATCCCTAGAACAGGATATATCGGAAACAGAGGTTCTATTGGCAATTAAGCAACTCAAACTAAATAAATCTCCAGGCCCCGACGGCTACACGGGGGAGTTCTACAAGACCTTCGCAAATGATTTATCCCCTCACCTAGTTTCACTCTTCAATTCCTTTAGAGCCTCTGGCTCCATCACGAACTCCATGAGTGAGGCATTGATCTCTATTTTCCACAAACCAGGGAAACCCCCAGACCTGTGCAGCTCTTATAGACCGATCTCTTTGTTAAATCTGGATGCAAAACTATATAGTAAAATCTTGGCGAATCGACTAGCCCCATGCCTTCCATCTATAGTCCACCCAGATCAATCTGGATTTATCTTGGGAAGGACACCTGGAGACAATACAAAACGCCTTATGCACCTACTAGACAAGGTCCATCATTCTGACGTCGATGCGTCCTTCCTCGCGCTTGACGCGGAGAAGGCCTTCGACAGGGTAGAGTGGCCCTTCCTGAAGTCCGTCCTAGAAGAATTCGGCTTCGGCCCTCAATTCAGGGCAATGATATGGGCCATTTACCATGCCCCGACTGCTAAAGTTAAAATAAATGGAACTCTGTCCGAATCCTTTGCACTATCTAGAGGTACCAGGCAGGGGTGCCCCCTCTCCCCCCTTTTATTCGCACTAAGTGTAGAACCTTTTGCAGCACATGTACGACTAAATCCCCAGATCCGAGGCATCCCCTTTGCTGGGCTGGAACATAAAATCAATCTATTCGCGGACGATGTCATACTCTCGTTCACGGAGGCACATGAATCTATTCCGGCAGTGCTGCTTGAATTAAAAAAGTTTGAACAAGTAGCGGGGTATAGGATAAACACCTCTAAATCAGAACTAATGATCTTAAAACAATCCCCCTTGTCCAAAGCCTATCTAGATAATTTAACATCCTTCAGGAAGGCCTCGATGAAACTAAAGTATTTGGGGGTATACCTAACGCCCAATCCCCAACACCTATTTAAATATAACTACCCATCATTATGGGAGGGAATAAAAAAAGATCTGGAGAAATGGCAAAACCGTATATGGTCGTGGGTGGGACGCATTAACGTCATAAAGATGAACGTTCTCCCACGAATACTATACGTATTCCAAACAATGCCAGTATATATCCCCAAAACAACTATACGGACCTGGCAAGCTAGATTGATGACCTTTGTCTGGAACGGTAAGCGACCCCGGCAGGCAAGAGCTCTATTATACCAGCCTAGAGACAAGGGGGGACTGGCGGTCCCCAACCTGCAAATGTATTACAATGCATCCAAATTGGCCTCCATATGGGAATGGAATCAATTAAATTCCGACAAAATCTGGATGCAAATGGACGGTAATCTCATCTATGGTTATATAGGCCACCAAGCGTGGCTAAAACCAGACGACAGGTCCAGATCACTAAGTAAAGCAGAAGGAGCAAAGGCCGTTCTGCTGACCTGGAGAGACGTAGCCACGAAATCACAACTTACATCCTTCCCCTCCCCCTTCACCCCGGTGATATGTAACCCTGAATTTGAACCGGGACACATTGGCAGAGCCTTCATGCGGTGGTTTAAGGGAGGTTGCAGGGCGATACGAGACATGTTTGAAGGGGGAAAAATTCGAACATTTATGTCCTGCAGAAAAGCCTTTAATCTACCAGCCACTGAGATGTTCCACTATGTGCAATTGTCTCACTGGCTGCGTCACCCGGCCCTTACGCACGCAGCCACAAGACCTCTGACACAATTTGAACATCTCATTACGGAGACCTCAAATACTAGAGGCCTACTTGCCTCAATATATAAAATACTGATAAATGAAACCCCTCCATCCCTAACACAATTGCAGAACAAATGGCACTCAGACTTAGGAACCACGCTCTCCGAAAAAACTTGGGCGACAATTTGGAGAGGTATAGGGAAAGCTTCAGTAAACGTGAGAACCAGTGAACTGACATATAAAGTTGCCAGCCGTTGGTACTTGACTCCGGCAAAACTGCACCGTATCTATCCCAGCAAGCCAGATAAATGCTGGCGTTGTCGCCAATCAGAGGGCACCTACATACACATCTGGTGGTCCTGCCCGATCATCAGAGAATACTGGAAAGCAATACACAAAAAGGTAAAGGAAATCACAGGAGTTCAACTTCCACTTGAGGCGGAGATTTTTCTTCTGGGCAAGCCATGTCAAAATCCGATGCGCCTACCGCACGGAGTGACATCCCTAATAAGACACATGATACAAACAGCCCTGGCCCAGATTACAAAACAGTGGAAAAGTCCCAACCCCCCACTCTTGGCAAACTGGTGGCTTGCATTGTGGGACACCTTCACGATGGAGGTACTTACAGCCAGGATTAAAAAAACGAACCCATCGAAGCAGGCGAGTTGGGACCTAATTATTAATCACACTAAGCAGAAACATCCGGCTCTCCACATCCCCCAAGTAGCCTCCTACTATACATAGAGGGAAGCGGGAACAGAACAGAGTTATAAGCCACTTGTAGCAGTGACCGATTTGCAATCCGAACCACTATAACAGACAATACGAACTCAGTGCCGCACTATTACTTCCTATGGTTGGTATTTTCTTATTAGTTTGTTTGATACACTGGACTTAACGTGTTCCAAATGAATGCTTTATCTAAGACACATGTCATGCTTACTATAGTAGTGCTAACCTCCTTGTCACCAAGGAGAAAGCACTAGAGTCTATCAAGTCAAGAAAAGTACATGGACTGCACTGCAGATATTTTGATCCTTTAAAAGTTGAAAATGTTAGAATAATACAATTCTGTAATGCAAATGGTTATATGATGGACTCACATTTGGAACCACTGTGTAGATGTCTGTTTTATACTTTGTTGTCTGGAAAAAATATAATAAAAATACTTAATAAAAAAAAAAAAAAAAAAAAAAATTAAGTGTCTTATATCGTCCATCGCATTCGTACAAAAAACACATGTCCGTGAACTCGATGGTACCCCCAGTATCGGACCAAGATAGGACAGTACTGGTACGATTCCAAGTCTTATTTTAAGAAAGTCTTTAATCATACTATAGCAGCCACAAGACTTAATGTATCTAGGTGAAGGACATTGTTCGATTAATGCTGCGTACAACTTCAACGAGCGCAAGGAGTAAAGTATCTCTTTCACAACAGACAGAGAATGAGCCCTGAATAGATTTTTAAGATCAAGCCTTAGATTCAACAAATTCACTGGTGTGGTCTCTATGGGTAACTTATAAGCTGTACAGAAGTTTACCCATGCACTTGCCAATGGGTGGGGCATACTATATCTGAGGGATTCTACCATTTCTGTGTAGCATTTGTTAAATATCAAAGATCCTTCAGAATGCCGCAGCTTGATCATAAAACAGGCGTACCTGAAAAGCGCTTTATGCTGGAGGGACCAGAGGCCAAATTCTGAAAGCAGAGCTGACACAGGAATTGCCTGGGGTAAATTAAAACTTCGTCTCAAAAAGAAGCCGTCCAACTGCCACAACGACTTCCAAGGTTGAGCACCCCAAAGCTCAGCACCATAAAGTGCTGATGTAGCTACTTTCCCCTCATATGCTCTCAGAAGGGGGACAGTAGAATTACCCCCATATAGTTTATTGAAGGTGGTCAACGCCCCCACCAAACATCTCCCTCTAGTGGCCACCATACTGAGATGTTTCGACCAAGACAAATTATACGTAAAGTATATTCCTAAATAACAGAATTCCACCACCCTCCTCAGGGGAAAGTTCTCGAAATGCCATAGAGGGTTTGATTTGTAACGACCAAAAATCATTGTCACTGTTTTGTTCCTATTTAAAAGGAGACCATTCTCTTTGCAATAGAGAGCAAGACAGTCCAACTGCCTTTGCAAACCGACCCGGGTGCGGGCCATCAGAACCAAGTCATCCGCGTAAGATAACACAGGGACATCTTGACCCCCAATCCGTGGGGGATGTCCCTGAATCCCTCTTAGACGTGATGGCAGATCTGACAGGAGAAGGTTAAAAAGTAGGGGTGCCAAAACGCACCCCTGCTTAACCCCTGCATCAATATAGATCTTATCTGTCACTTCCCCTTTGGCCCCATATCTCACCTTCACCCATGTTTCTCTGTGTAGCTCAATAAGTAGTTTTAACAGATCATCAGGTATTCCAAGTTTATACAACTTTTGCCACAATGCATTACGAGGTACCTTGTCAAAAGCGCTGGTAAAGTCAATGAAACACACAAAGAGTTTCCCTTCTTCTTTCACATATTTACCAGCTATAAAACTCAAGGCGAAGGCCATATGGCAGGTTGAAGAGGCTTTTCTAAACCCACCCTGTGTATGGTCCAAAATTCCTTTACAGGATACCCACCTTTCCAACTCATTTAGAAGGTATTTGCCAAAGAGTTTGGCAAAGGTGTCCTGCAGGGCAATGAGACGATAGGAACCTGGTGAGTCTATTGGGCCTCTTTTGTGTAAGGGAAATAACAACGCCCCCTTCCATTCTGTTGGAACTGTTAAGCTAGCAATGATTTTATTAAACAAAGGCACTAGAACAGATGCCCAAGCTGATGGATCTTTGGACAGAATGCTTGGCAAAAAATTGTCAGGACCGGCTGACCGGGTTTTAGCTACAGCTTTAATATAAGATAGCATGGATTCAGACGTGGTTGGAGTCAGAAAAACAGAATTTCGTAGAGTGGGAGATGAACTAATGCACCCGGGTAGGGTTGTGTAGTGAGATGTGACAAATGAACCCCAAACGTGAGGGGCAATATTAACAGCCATTTGCGGCTTTGAGGACCCTGCAAGCCCAGTGTTAACCAGGCTCCAAAATCCCCTAGAATCACCCTCTCTTATGGTCTTAGACATACATTCCCAGTTTTTGACCCTGGCATTCCTTTTTTTAATTCGTAGTTTGAGTTTGTAAGATTTTTTAGCCTGTTGGAGCTCCGCCCATGACGTACCTCTGTTCGAGCGAAATTGCATCACTAGCCTTCTTAATTCACGTTTCCATAGGACACAATCGCGGTCAAACCAGGAATTGCCATGGCGAATGCAATTGGCTCTCAAAGTGGTTTTTATAACCATTGCCGACGTTGCAGTGGCCACCAACTTAGAATATACCGCCAAGTGATCAGACTCATCTTGACATAGGCTTTCCACCCAAGGGGTAAGCCAAGACGGTGTCATGTGCATCTCAAAAAACCCTGATTGATCCCATTTTTATTGACCCGAATACGGAGAACAGGATTTTTTTCAACTGACAGGCTATTTTCGATATATGCAGTATGAAAGCTGCTTCGGTCTGTATTGACACGAAGGATACAGTATTCTTAATGTTTCCTTTCAGAAATCTGTTCGAGACTGGGAATGAATTTACTAGTGTAGAGTACAGTTTACAGATGCTTCATGTGTCCATTTGAAAGTAAAATACTCTGGAGAAATGGAATTGATATACAAATGGAAAAGAGAACTGGCAGTACACTTCCTTGCATTAAACTATTAACTTGATCATTGGAAGAGTTAAAGCAAAAAGGGGAATACCATAAACATGACGTTTGCAAGCATTGTTCATCTGAAGATGATGCAGGCACAGATTATGATGAAGTATGCAACAAAAACTGAGATCGATCAGTTTGGGATTAGCCAAAAGTCAGATCAAATGTGTAACATGGCGCTCTAAAAGACAACGTCAATAAAAAAGATGACGTCAGAGTTTTTGGCATTGGTCCGAAAGTCCCTGTTAAGGAATAAAAATGTATTTGTTTGGGGATAACGAACACAAAACTGTTTACGGTGTGCATAATTATAAAATAAAAACTATTTGGGATCGTGCTTTAAAGAAAAAGGTGGTTGGAAAAAGCATACATCCTCTTCCCCCTCGGACATTCATATTTGCCTCAGTCGGGCTGGCTCTGC